>SEYY01000820.1:47501-70001 GCA_009176605.1 Armadillidium nasatum
TAATATATATATATATATATATATATATATATATATATATATATATATATATATATATATATATATATATATATATATATATATATTACGAGTTTGAGATTTCTATTTTGTACTAAGAGTTGAAATGCAAAGTTTGTGATGGGGATTTCCATTCCATAAAAACTAACAGAAAAAGTGGCACAAATATTTTGTTAATTCTACAACCCTTGGTCACAATTTAAGTTACTTGTTAATTTTTTAAATAAGGAAACAAACTACTCTATGTTTGAGGCTGCTCCATTAGTTTATAAGAATAAATATTTTAGCATAATGTAGTAATGTAATCTATCGATTATTTTCTATTATTATATTAACAAATATATTATTTTAATAATATAAAATCTTTTGACAAGAAATTTTTTTCACATTTTGCGATATCGTCACTTGTCTGTTCTTCAAACAGTTTTTTTAATAATCCATGATACAAGTCCTACAGGTCCTAAATTCTATTAACACTTTTTCCAAATTTCTTAGACTTCTTTCCCCTCTATGGGTTTCCTTTCTAATTTACTGACCAACTTTCTTTTTTCCAACACCTGATGATCTTGGAATGTTCTTAGGATTAATATTTACAATCCAACCCAGACTTTTTTAAATCAATGCTATCTTTCTATTAACCAGAGTAGAGTTGGTTTCTATTTGATTGTCTTCAAACTTGATTACCTCCCTTCATGGATCTTTATCACACTTTGGCTTGATTTTGGTTGTATTACATCCCAGTAAGCTTAATCAAATTCTTTGTTATTTCAGATCTTTTGTGATAATGAATCAGACTTCACTTTAAAAACAGAAGACATTAAAATTGAAGAGATAGATGAAAATGTATCTATAAAGTCAGAGTTGACTGAATCAGAGAAGGAATCCGTGTTAGACGAAGGACTGGTTAACAATGGTGTCATAAAATCCGAAAATGTGATGATGATTGAGGAGAAATCTTGTGGTCAGCACTCAAAGGTATGTTGATTCAAATGTTATTGATTATTAAGTTATAACAAGTTATTGAGTGGAAAACCTTTCTTTATTATTATTATTATTATTATTATTATTATTATTATTATTATTATTATTATTATTATTATTATATGGATAATAATAAGTCAACTTCATTTTTAGAAATTTATGACTTTGAAAAATGTTTCTTCATTATTGAAGAAAATAAAAAATTGAAAAGATTTTGAAAGATAATTTGAATCAGGTAAAAAAAAGTTTTCTGTTTGGGAGTAACTCTGACTCTCCTTCACAAGGATACCTTCATAAAATTCTTTGGGTCACATATAACTTATATTTCATTTCAGAATTGTGCAAAATCTCTCTAGTTCATTTATACGCACATTATAATTTCATTTAAAGATTTTTTTTTTTTTTCGAAATACGTTCAGGAGTCTTGCAGAAGCTTTTTTTAACCTTAATCTAGAAATTAAACCTTTTTGAAGAGTTTCTCTCTTAAGATTGAACTCAGGCCCTTTGATATTGAGTTCGATTCGCTACAAAATATTCAAAGCAAGGTCAAGAATTTTTCTCTTTCTACTCTTAGATAGAAAGGAAAAGCACTACTAGTGTTTTTCAAGGTTAGATTGCATCCTCTTTTCCTTTTCTACTTGTAATTAAGGACCTTCTAATGTCATTTTTCATATCCATTCATGTTGATTACAGTAACTTACTTTTTATTTATAAGTATAAAAAGGTAGCTTTAGAAAAATAACTGATTTTTCTCTCTTTCAAATGGGTACGTCAAAAAAATGGTGGTTTTCAGTATTTCAAAAACTATTTCTTTTATTTATCTACTCAATGCATTCATCTACAAACTTTTTGGAAATTACCCAACTCTACTTTCTACTCTCCCTATTATATATTTGTATTTCTTTTTCTTCTGATCTATATTGGTGGGATCATATTGTTTCTCTTAAATAAAAATTCTTCTAAAAGGTAAGTTGTTCTAAGACACTTTTTGAACTAATTTCAAACCATATTACGTGATTGATCAAAGAAGTACGACCGAAAGTCTGACCAACTTTGGACACTGAAATGTCACAAACGTTTCCTCGAAATACGCTGGAGTCTTTCTTGGAAGACTTGAAAAGATATAAGAGGATACAGTGATAAGAAAGCATTCGGAAGAACCCAGAGGAGGATAGAGTTTGACAGTATAAGGAGAAGGATTAGAAGTTTAAAAGAAGGTCAAGAATGTTGGGTTTATCTCAAAGACGATCAGGGATACTAGTAGGGAGCTGCACCCACTACTCAAGGTCGTTTTGGATGGAGAATTGAAAGGCACGTTCACGCTTCAGTATCATGAAAACTTGAAGAAAGTCAATTGGCGGTGGTGAACATTTAAATCACTTAATATGATAATTTCTGAGAAAGGAGAAGAAGAGAGAATGTTTTCTGTTTTGGAGTTTAGATAATCAAAGAATTTAGGATAGTCAGTAAATTAGAGATAAATAAACAGAACAAATGAATTTAGACGTAGAATGGCAAGAGAGCTTTATCCACAAGTGGAAAATTCAGAATTCTCCAGATTAAAAGACACAAGAGTAAATAAAATTGTAGCTCACATATTTTATTTTGCTTTAATTAAATTTTATTCACTGCATATCCCATATATCACACACACATTATATATATATATATATATATATATATATATATATATATATATATATATATATATATATATATATATATATATATATATATATATATATATATATATATATATATATATTATAATTTTTTTTTTTTTAATAATAATAATTAATGCAGTAATCAATAATACAGAAGGTGTACAGCAATGTAAAATAATTATTATTTTCTTTAAAATTGATTTTTAGGTAACATTTTCCAAATGAAAACCAGGCACTGTAATAAATCATTAATATCAAAATATTTAAAAAAAGTGAGATTGAAGAAAATATTTTGCTTTGTCAAGTTGCAATTGATGAAATAATCTACGGATTGAAAATAAGCTCTAAGACATCTAATTTAAAACACCATTTGCAAAGGCAACATCTTGAAATCTCGGGAAAGTAGTAGTAGGAAGAAAACAAAAGAAAGGTTACACCAGTTACCCAAAACACTTCATGTATACAACTTTCTATTTCAAAATTTGTATTAAGTCAAAAGGTGACTATCAATGACAGTTGAAAAATTTAAAACTGATAATAACCAAATGGTTGTAAAAGAAGAGTGCCAATAAAATTCTTTTCCTCTCCAGCATTTACTGGAATAAATGGAGAATTTGAAAAAAAATTAAGCGTTCCTATGGAAAGGTGTGAATGATGTCGGAAAAATTGTGAAGCTGAAAGGCAGAAAAAGTGCTGAAACAAATGTTTCGTGTGAAATTTTTTTTCTAATAATGGATGCTTGTACTAGACAGAGAATAAATTCTTTTGCAATGTATTTCCAATTAACCAACCAAATTATGAAATAACAATTAATTTATCCATTCGAGAAACGCAAGCACAACATACTTCAGAATTTATAAGAAATATAGTTCAAGTTCTCAAAGAGTTTGGACTTACTAAAGAGCAAGTTTTTGGATGCAATAGATAAACTCAATGGAGACTTCTCTGAAGTAGTTAATTCGAATTTACATTGTGAATTCTAAATATGTATCCTGACCCAGAAAATTGTGAAGGTGGTTTTGAAATGGAATTAAATGAAGGTGTGGAATCTGCTTTCACTGCTCTAAAAATAGAACATATGTGATGTGTTGTACATACGTTACAGCTTGCTATCAGAGACGGTTTGAAAGGACATGTTCATAATCTTATAGCTAATGTACGTCAAATTGCTTTGACTGCATGAACACCAAAAGTTGAATCTATATTAAAACATAAAAGAGGAAAAGTTGCTACTATATTTTCGACCAATAAACTAGGTAGGGCAGTACTTACCTATTGATTAAATGCGTTTTAGAACTAAAGAAAACATAAATTGACATGGCTTATCCAGACAAACAATGATTGATTTTCAATGGTGTGTAGAAAGGCTTGAAGCAATCCTTCATCTAAAAGATTACAAGCAGCTGAGTTAACCTCTAGCTTCTTTTATAAAAAGTGGCAAAAACTATGCTGACATTTTCTGAAATAAGTGGAATAATTGCAGATGCAATTAAAGAGTCAATAGAAAAAAGAGAGAAAGTTTTCCTTAATAATGAAGTATTACTTGCTGCAATTTATATTGATTCTATGTACCAGGATTACTCTGAATGATGTACAGGCTAGTCGGGGAAAGATAGCATTGATTAATATAATACTTCAAAACGATCAGCAACTCAAAAAAAAAAAAAGGAAGTGAAAAATGCCAAGCACTTAATGTAATTAATGAACTTAATATAAACCAACCTTCAACTTCGTCATCCTCTTTAAATTTCGAGGATGAAGCAGATTATGAAAAGTTCTTTAATATGAAAGCCAAACACCGTTGGACTGTAGGAAAATTAGATAGTAAACGAGGTTCTCCTATTGTTAAATTTAAGCTTGATATATCTCATGCTTTGTCTGTTACGGAGAAAATTTATAGATTATGAAAGCTAAGTGCTTAAAAGGCAATTCCACATTACCCAAAAATAATTCAGGATATTACTTATGCAGTAACTTCAATGCCAATGACGCTAGTGAGTGTAGAATGCTTATTTTCAAAATTTTCAAAATTATAATTTTTCAAATAGGATGAGTTGTCTGTAATAGTGTTTATTGTTTGTGAAAGGAGAGCATTCTTCGAGTAGAAGAATGCTGGGATGATATATATATATATATATATATATATATATATATATATATATATATATATATATATATATATATATATATATATATATATATATATATATATATATATATATATATATATATATATATATATATATATATATATATTTTTTTTTTTTTTTTTTTTTACAAAACGCCACCACTCACGGGCAGAGCCCTTTTCAAGGAGGGGGCACACACATAATGACAAACTCACACAAACACACACACCTAACGCACAGCCCTCAGGTGGGCGCAGACGGAAGACTTGAAGAGTGGAAGATTAAATACAGTTGGAAAAATAGAAGATGGTAGAGAATTCCACAGAATAGAGGTGGCTGGAAAGAAGGAGGTACCACAACGGGCTAGCCTGGGATTCCCTACGTCCACACAAAATTGGTGCGAAAGCAGGGCACCCCTTGTGCAACGAGGACGACGCAACGGTGGAGGAATGCGAGAGGCCAATTCCCTCGAGCACCTGCCATTGTAGTACCTGTAGAAAAGAGATAGCGCGCCAACGTCACGTCGCAGGGACAGAGGGTCAAGAGAGTTTGAAAGTAGGGGACAGTTTATTAATCTCATAGCTTTTGACTCAACCCTATCCAGAAGAGAGGAGGAGCCAGAGCCCCCCCAAATGTGAGAACAGTACTCCATACAAGGGCGAATGAGACCCTTATATATCTGGAGTAACTGCTCAGAAGAAAAAAACTCTCGCAACCTGAACAGAACTCCCAGCTTCTTAGAGGCAGCTTTAGCAACCATTGTGATATGTGGTTTCCAAGACAGTTTGTTGTTTATGTTTAGACCAAGAATGTTAATGTTATTTACAGGTGAGACAGGAGAGCCATCGAAGAGGATAGGAAAGTTAGGAGGTGTTTTTGAGAGGGAGATGTAAAGAAGTTGAGTTTTTAAAGAGTTGAATTTCACAAGGTTGCTATGTCCCCACCGGGAAATTCCATCCAGATCGGCAAGAATAGAATCGGAAAGTTGAAGACGAGAAGCAAGTCTAGAAGCAAAAGAGGGAGCAGATTTGAAATGAGTAGAAGAATGCAGAGTTGAATCATCAGCATAAGAGTGAACAGAGTTAGAAGTGCAGTGGAGAAGATCGTTAATGAAAAGTAAGAACCCAGAACCCTGAGGAACACCACAGTTGACAGAAAAGGAGGAAGAGGTCGCTCCATCTACAACTGCCGAAATGGAACGATCTGAGAGAAAACTAGACAAGAGTAAGCAAAGAGAAGGAGGAAACCCAAAGGAAGGGAGCTTAGAGAGTAGCGACGCATGCCATACCCGGTCGAAAGCCTTGGATATGTCAAGCGCCACCACACAAGACTCCCCGAAATCCCTAAGGGCAGAAGACCATAGATCAGTGAGATAGGAAAGTATGTCACCAGTTTACCTCGAGCGACGAAAGCCATACTGGTGATCAGAGAGAAGAGAATGAGACTCCAAATGATCCAGGAAATGAGAGTTGAGGAGAGTTTCAAAAATTTTAGATAGAACACAAGTGAGAGCTATAGGTCGATAGTTAGAAGGGTCAGAACGGCTACCTTTTTTCGGGATCGGCTGAACCAACGCACGCTTCCAGCATAGAGGAAAAGTATTAGTATTAAGGCATAGAGAGTAGAGCTGAACGAGGACAGGGGCTAACTCGGAAGCACACTCCCTCAGAACACGAGGGGAATGCCATCCGGGCCACTGGCCTTCCTGACGTTCATAGATTTCAGGATCCCATGCACCCGATCATGAGTAATTATAGGTAGAGGCATGGGACACCTGAGAGGAGAAGGAGTAGGAGAAGGGATGCCAGAATCGAGCAGGGTGGAATTAGATGAAAAAAGGAGGCCGAAGAGATTAGCCTTTTCAGAAGGAGTATTAGCTATAGAACCATCAGAGCGAATAAGAGGAGGAAAGGCAGATTTACAGAAGTTGTTAGAGATATTTTTGACAAGAGGCCAGAAATTTTTATCAGTAGGAGAGCCATGGAGGTCAGCGCACTTCCTTTTAATGAAAGTACGCTTAGTCCGTCGAAGAACATCCCTGCATCGATTCCGGGCTGAATGAAAATTAGCAAGAGTGATAGGAGAAGGAGTGTTTTTCCATTCACGATAAGCATTGTCTCTCTCCCGGAGGGCAAGAGAACAATTACCATCGAACCAAGGATTTTGAGGAGAAAAAGATTTAGTTGAAGATGGAATGAATCTGCCCATCCCTTCAAGGATCACTGCCCCTACCTTTTCAGCAGAGACAGAAGCGTCCCCCGAGACAAAGCAAGATTCACTCCAATGATAGTTAGCAAAGAAGCGGCGCATTGCCCCCCAATTAGCCGATTAAAGTGCCAGAAAGTACGTTTAGGGCATGGTGGAGCTGTTGGAGAGAAAGCATTATAACTAAGAGCTATAAGATTATGGTCAGAGTTACCAATAGGAGGGAAAATGGTGTATTTATAACTAGAAGGAGTAGTGGTGAAGCATAAATCAAGTGTATTCAAGAATTGGTTAGGACGATCTGGAATGTGTGTGGGTTCCCTAATCAACTGCTCCAGATCGTTAAGAATGCTGAAATGAATTGGCCTCCCTCCCACCTGTATCAGTATGAGAGGAACCCAACCACTCAGTGTGGTGTACGTTGAAGTCCCCTAAATAGAGGACCTCAGCATTTGGATGAGAAGAAGTGACAGTCTCGTGAGTAGCAGTAAGATATTGAAAAAAGACTGGAAAATCTGTTCCATTAGGGGAGCAGTAGCAGAAGCACAAGATAATTGTAGTAGTAGGAAGACAGATTTTAAGCCATAAAACATCGAAATTAGGAGATTCTAGATTTACGAGACGTGTCACAGGAGTGTTAATGTTGATATAGGCACAGACTCCTCCATTTAGACGGAAATTGTGAAAAAAGTTGTAGTTAGAGACATTAAGATTGCTAGAGAAAGAATCCCTGTCCAGCTGGGTCTCAGACAGAAGTAAAAGGTTAGGAAGAGAGGTAGTGAGGTAGTGTTCAACAGACGCGATATTAGAACGAAGGCCACGAACGTTAGCAAAGGTAATAGAAAGCCCCCGTCTACGCCCAGCCCCACGAACACTCAAATTAGGCATTTAAAAAAAAAAAAAAAAAAAAAAAAAAAATCAAGCACACACGCACACACTCAGACACGCACGCTCGCACACACGCACACACGCACTCACTAACTCACTCCGCAAGCGCACATGCACACACGCTAGCACACAATACTGTAACCTAATTAAAATAATTATTGTTAAAATTATTAAAACTATTAAAATCAATTTTGAAAATATTAAAACTATAATTATTAAAACAAATAATGATGCAAAATTTATACTACAGAAATTCAATCAATATATATATATATATATATATATATATATATATATATATATATATATATATATATATATATATATATATATATATATATATATATATATATATATATATATATATATATATATCTATCTTATATAAAATATATATATATATATATATATATATATATATATATATATATATATATATATATATATATATATATATATATATATATATATATATATATATATATATATATATATATATATATATATATATATATCAATAGTTTTTTTTGTCTAGCAATGTAACTTCAAAATAACTAGATACTACGGATAGCAAAAGATCTTTAGGTTTATGATCATTGGATATTTTCAACCGTGTTTCAACCTTCATGAATTCGGTAAATAAAAATTGTTTTCGGTACTCGGTATCGGTAAATTCATGAGGTATCGTTTGATTCGTGTCTCTATTCTGTATCGGGTGGTTTACAATTAATGTTATCACTCCATCCCTAATTATCATCATCCCCCTCCTGAAGGTAGTCTCTTTGTAGTAGAGAGGAGGCCCAGACACTTCAGTGTCTGCAAAGTGCTACCTTCCATCCTCTTTGTTCTTTTTTTGTTTCATTCCCTCCCATCTATTATTTCAGTTACCTTTATTCTTCTTCTTCTTCTTCTTCTTCTTCTTCTTCTTCTTCTTCTTCTTCTTCTTCTTCTTCTTCTTCTTCTTCTTCTTCTTCTTCTTCTTATTATTATTATTATTATTATTATTATTATTATTATTATTATTATTATTATTGTTGTTGTTGTTACTCGTCTTATTTTCATTCTCATGATTTCTTGATGTTTTTGTTTGTACCATCATAATTATTCTTTTAATATCTATAATTTTTTTCTTCCTTTTATATTCCTATTTTCCTCTTCTTTCTCCTACATACTGCGGTACGTATTACTAGTCTCTCAACTTGGAGTCTTCTGTCCTGGTTCTTATGCCGCTTTTCCTGTGCCGGTCTTGTGTCTACCTCAGTCTCCTTCCCTTGTGGGGGATGGTACAGGTGTAAAATTAGTACTTCAAGACATTGACCAAGCCGCCGATTGTAGAGGGCCCTTGGCTAACCACCAAGGTGGCTGTCCTGCACTTCCGTATAAAATCTCTGGCTTCGCGTAACGTGCCATGTGATGCATGAAAAGGCTCCGATCAAGAAGTTACGAGGGGCTCATCTGAGACCACACCCTCGGTCCACCACAAGGGAAGGTTCCTGAGTTTTGGATACAGGGTGACCCTGGTTTCAGCGACTTTGCTACTAAGATATGTGTAATTTTACATTCATTATAGGTTTTATTGTCATTTTTGCTCATGTCTATTGCTGTGTTGATGACAATATTTTTTCTTATAGTTGCGTCTAACTTGAAAAGCATCGTTAGAGAAGGGCGAACACCATCTCTCTTCTGACATCCCTCCCGCCCTTTCGTCGACATCTCTTAAGCCAGGGATACTCAGGAGCTCCATAGCCCTACTTATGTGGAGATCCTTAAATCCCACATTCCGTTTTGTTTTCGCACCTAATTCCACCCTCAATAACAATGAATGTAATTACAAAATTTGCTTCCCGCCTGTTTCCTGCTCCCTCTGCCTCTTCCCAAGAAAGACGTCAAATACTTCCATCCTCTTTGAAATTCAAACCTCGACGTGTGGCCGTAAACCAACCAACTTCTCGCTTGGTTCTCTGATCCAAAACAGAGCGTTCTGAGTGACGTTTTATTTCCTCTATTTTTATTTGAGCTCTACTACTTAGCTTCAATTGATTGCACTTAGTCCTCTCAAACTACTGTAAACTTAGCTTTAGAAAATGCCCTCGGCCCTCCAAACCAGGAGGTGACTTCAATAATGAATATATTCCTCCTTGTTCGTGCTGCTTTCATGGGTGAAAGTACAAAACTGGAACGTCTCTTCTCTTCTTGCCATTCTTGTCCTTTCCACCCCGGACGTCATAAGAAATACCTCCAAGGGTACCATCTTTACCCTGAGGTACAAAACGATGAAACTAATGCCATTTTACATCACTGCACCGAAAATCTATGACTGTCACTAGTGTGTTTAGATTTCTTCCCAACTAAAACAATCCCTACGAAATCGAATGCCAGACTGCGTCTTACGCCCAGTACTCCATTTCTTCCTACTAAGGTGAAGGTCTGCTTTACCATTTACGATGTCTGCCCATATGTCCCCCGTCCGAAAATGTGTTTCCGCTGCCAAAGATCGGTCACATTCAGAAATATTGCCCTTCTCTTCATACAATTGTTTCTTGTTGCAGAGGTGATCATCTCATCCCCTGTAACCCTCACACCTTGTCCGAACTGCAAAGGGGGGAGGGGGCCCTTCTGCCTCTTCCATCCATTGCTCTTCAAATAAACTCGAATTTCAGATCCTGGAATACTGCATGCACTCTTCTCAAGCTTGATCGTTGGGAGGCGATAAGTCGTGCCAGACAGAGAAACATTATCGTGTGTATGACGACTTTCAATCTTCCTACCTCTGAAGGAGTAGTAGTTTCCCTTCTTCGACCTCCATTATTCTTGGCTCTCTAATCTCGCTCCAACCGACCATCCCCTGAACCCCAATTGGGATCTCGACCTACTCCTGTACGTGCCTCTTCTCCGTGAGTAAACTGTCCTCCTACATCTCCCGATATGACCCACGCCTCTCGTTCGTGGTGGATCACTGGAGCTGACATCTCTGAATCGTGTTGAATATCTTGCCAAAATCGACGCACATCCTGCTGGATTGCAAGAGAGCCAATCTTCTAAAACGCTCCTTTAACACCACCGGCAAAGGGTGTTTCTCCTACCGTTCCCAACAGTAAGTGCTACTCCTGTAAACGAACTTCTCCAGTCTTTCTTAGGAAAACTTTGGATCTATCACGAACTAGCGTCCCCTTCCTTGAAGGTGGTTCTTCATCTATACGTCGAACCTTTTCCCTTCACTATCGAGCATTAGACTTCTTGAAGAACTGTAAATTCTATCAAGACCAGAATTCCTTTGACAGATTTCAAATATCTTTCTCTCAAAAAAAAAAAAAAATTTTTAATTTACGTTTCTTTTCTACTTGTCCACGATCATCTTTAAAATATGGATAAGTGACATTTTTGTAAGGTCATTCATTTTTAGACCAGTTTTAGAGAATCTCTTGATTTGCTCAGTAGAACTAGTTTTCTGAAAATATTCCAAAATATATTTTTAAGTTAATTGATTCTTATTTAACATGGCAGTTGTGTTTTCAATCAAAGTGTTTAACTGATAGAGGGTCATTCATATTCTGTTGTAAGAGAATTGTAAGCAGATTAAAAATGATAATAGTAATAAAAGCCCATTATTATAACTGTTTTGTTATTACTGAAGAAAGTGTTTTCTAATAGGCTTAATTATACTAATGTACCTGCGTACGAATATTCTATTTAAATTCTATTAAAAACATAAAAATTCTAAATAATTTTGGAAATTAAATTGTATTTTAACATTTTTAAAAATGAATGTAAAAATTAATATAAAACTAAATTTAAGTCACAAAACAAAAATTGCAGCTACAAAATTGATTTCAGTTTGTTGACATCTAAATATTTAGTTACAACAAAAAGCATCCTCAAAAATCTTTTTAAAACTTGGATGGTGACGTTATTTTCACTTGAAAATTGTTCGAGTTTTTCACTCTTAAAGTTTAGAATAGAAAACTATTTTTCTTCTTAATTTTTAGAAAAATTAAAAATTTAGTAAAATGTGAACGGATAGAAAACGACTTCAAGAAAAGTATTTCAATTGTTGTGAACTTTCTTATTATGATCTTTTCATTTGTTTTCCTCAGAGTGTTATCATCAATGCTGTTGAAGAAGAAAAGAATATTGAAGTGAAAAGTACTTCAAGAATCAAACCTCAGGGAGCAGTTGTGCATCAACAAAGCATTAAAAAGTATCATGTGGAAAACCTCAGTTGCAGATTAAAAAATCATATGCTGACTCACAGCAATATAAAGTTGTACAAATGTTTTGACTGCTCCTATGAATGCAATCAGGAAGGAGACTTAAAAATACACATGCTTACACACACAAATGTAAAACTTTTTAAATGTTCTTACTGCTCTTATAAATGTAATCAGAATGGAAGCCTAAAAACACACATGCTTACACACGCAAACTTAAAATTATTTAAATGTTCTGACTGTTCTTATGAATGTAATCAAAAAGGAAACTTAAAAAGACACATGCTTACACACACAAATGTAAAATTATTTAAATGTTCTGACTGCTCCTATGAATGTAATCAGAAAGGACACTTAAAATCACACATGCTTACACACACACATTTAAAACTATTTAAATGTTCTGATTGCTCCTATGAATGTAATCATAAAGGAGACTTAAAAAGACACATACTTAAACACACAAATATAAAATTATTTAAATGTTCTGACTGTTCTTATGAATGTAATCTGAAAGGACACTTAAAATTGCACATGCTTACACATACACATGTAAAACTATTTAAATGTTCTGATTGCTCCTATGAATGTAATCTGAAAGGAAATTTAATAAGACACATGCTTACACACACAAATGTAAAATTATTTAAATGTTCTGACTGCTCCTATGAATGTAATCAGAAAGGACACTTAAAAAGACACATGCTTAAGCATGAAAAAAAATAGGGTGGTAATTTTAATATTTTTTTTCCATTATTTTTAATTAATTTTTCTAGTAACAGCAGTATCAGGGATTATAACAATGTTCCAATTTCTATAATAAAGCTGCACTTATCCCAATTATGAAGGAGAATGCCGAATTCCTTACAACAAAATCTTTATTGGTCATTTGAGTTCCAACTTCATATCAGTAATGAAGTTGACATATAATAAGAGAGGCGCTTCTCTTATGACGTGTCATACCATAGGAAGGAGTTTGGGAGTTAGAGGAAGCAGTTCGCCATCCGGCATAGCTCCAAGAGGAAGTTTTCCTTGGGAAGTGAGTCGAACGAAATAACATCTTTAAATTTTATTATTTCATTATTATAATATTTTATAAGAAGACTTGATAAAAAGAAGAAGGAATGGAGAGTCATTATGCTTTGTAATAATTAACAAATATAAAGAATAATTAATCCTCTTTGTGTTGTTAAATCACTTGTGCTTCTAATTAGTTAAAAAATAAAGTTTTATAAAGGAACAAACCACTTTTTGATGATTCTCCTTCAAAACACGCCTTTCTAATATATATATATATATATATATATATATATATATATATATATATATATATATATATATATATATATATATATATATATATATATATATATATATATATATATATATATATATATATATATATATATATATATATAGAGAGAGATATTTTAGCTTTCCATTTTTAAATCATTTCTCTCTATATTTTACTTCCAAATTACGAAAATCACTTTTACATAATTTCCCTCACTTTGATATTCGATTCACTTAAAATTCCCCTTTTAAAATCTCATCTTATTTCCACTATTTCTGATCCTGTTTCTCATTCTGGAGTCAATATATATCACCAAACACAAGCCTGAACCTAAAAATAATCTTTTAGCCTCTCCTTTACATATTCTTCATTCTTGACTTTCCTTATTTTCTTTCTTTTTCTCTTTTTACCGTTCCTGTTCCCTTCCCCTCCCCCTCCCACTTTTTTCTTTTCTTTCCTTTACTCTCTCACTATTTAATGTGGAAACGTGCTTCTCATTTCTAATGTATTTCTTGCTTTAATTTTTTCCTCCACTTTTTATTTGAGTTTTTTCTTCTCTTTTTCTTTTGTCTATTTTTGTTCTTTGCAAATGTGTTTTGTCATTACATTTCTATCATAATCTCTTAACTATCCTCACTATATTTCTTTCTCCAAATATGTATGGGTGCAAGTGTATATAACATTGATACTTTATCTGTTCATGCGTGTATATTTTTGCGTGTTTGTTTTATGTTTATAGATATGTTTGCATTTACGTATATGAGAGTTTATTATATATATATATATATATATATATATATATATATATATATATATATATATATATATATATATATATATATATATATATATATATATATATATATATATATATATATATATTATATATATATATATATATATATATATATATTTCCCTTTTGTGTACCGTATACTTATCATTACTGTTTTGCTTTTTGTGCATATTTTTTTTACATCTAGTGTTTTCTCATTTATTATATTGATTTATTAATTACATTTTATTATTCAGTGACTCTTGACAATGGTTTAAGCTAATACTTATAAACCGAAACGTAGAATTGGTAAGTTACTATGATTATAATTATTAAAATTTAATGTTACATTCATTTGTTATTTTCTTCATATATATATATATATATATATATATATATATATATATATATATATATATATATATATATATATATATATATATATATATATATATATATATATATATATATATATATATATATATATATATATATATATATATATATATATATATATATATATAGCAGAAACAGAAGACAAAAAATGAATGCAACATATGTAATTAAGATTTACATAAATTAATTAAGATACCTGACGTTTCGTTTCAGTTAATACTAAAACCATCATCTTGAGAGAAAAACTGAAAGAAAAAGAAAACAACATAAATGAACTGATCCAATATTAACAGATTTTTTCATTTCTCACCTTGAATCCTCTTGGCTTTCGTCTTCTTCTCCTGTACCTCCTCCTACCTTCTATAAAAGTTATGTAGATGACATTTTTTGCCTGTTCCCTCCACAGATCACACTCATAACTTTCTCTCACCCATTAACACACTTCATCCCAACATTCATTATACTATCGAACATGAACAGCACAACACACTTCCATTCCTAGATGTTCTGGTCTCTCTTTCATTACTTCTGTTTTTCACAAACCCGCTTTTCTTCCTCTATTACTAACTTTCATAGCTCTTCTCCTCTCACTATTTCAGTCTTTTTACACCGATCCTATAACATCTCTTCCTCATATCTCAATTTACACACAATTTTATTTTCTTCAGAACTTGCTTAAGACTCACAACTATATTTAAACATGATTTCTCATAACATCTTTTAAGTTTCTTTCCTTTAAATATCATCCTCCCTCTTTGGATCCTTAGATCCAAAAAGAAGGATGTATTTCAGTTTTCTTTCCCTTAATCACTCTTCTATTTCCATGACATCCAAATTGCGTAAATCACTTTCCTACCATTTTCCTCACATAGACTTTCGTTTTACTTACAACAAATCCTTCAAAATTTCTTCCTTCTTTCACTATAAATCTTTTCTTCCTTTCACTCTCACGGCCTCGGTGGTTTATAAATATACCTGCCCCTTATGTTCTAAGGGCTTTGTCGACTCCACCATCAGGCTGCTGAGAACTCGTATCTATGAACACCGAGGTCTGTCCTATCGTACATCTCTCCCTCTTTACTTCATCTCACTCCATCATACGCCTACATACTCTCCAGCAATACTTTTCCCCTTCCTCAATACTTCTCTATTTTTGACTCTAACACTGATCCTATTTCACTTCACATTCTTGAATCTATCTATATCTTTAAAAATAAACTAGATCTCAACAACAACATGCAAGCCGTTCCCCTTCACATCCTTCAGACTTGGTTTCCGTTCATCTGATACCACCTCTTCTTGTTTCATTAATTAGGACATCCCTTATTTCCTTCCTATCATAATTATTATTGGAGCTCCTGATTGTTTCCATCATTTGTGGAGGTGTTATGTATACTTTCTTTTAATGTTTATATTTTTTATGTAAGTCATTTATCAGTTTATATTTTATGCTCTAGTATGTATTAGGTAGGTATATTTGTGAATGTATGTATGTATGTATATATGTTGCTTGTCTGTGGTTACATCTATATGTTCAGTTATTTAAAAAAAAAAAATTTCTTATACAAGTTATGTATATTTTTTTTAAATCATATATTTTCTCCTTACATACCTGCTTTTTATACATTAACCTGTATTGTCTGTATTTACCAAGCAACCGCTCCTTAAAATTTAGTCTCGATATAAACCAATATTCATTCCAATTCTTTATATACTTTTAATGTGTTTCTTTTCTTTTTCAGTTTCAAATCTGTTTTTGTTTTAACTTTTATAATTTTAAACATTTTATGGTATATTTGATGTGTAGAATTTTATTTTTATTGTTATTTTGATCAGTTCATTTATGTTGTTTCCTTTTTCATTCAGCTTTGTTTCCTCAAGATGATGGTTTTAGTATTAAATAAACAGAAACGTCAGATATCTTAATTAATTTATCTAAATCTTAATTATATATGTTGCAATCATTTTTTGTCTTTCTGTTTCTGCTAAAGATTAAACTCAAGAGGAGCAATTCAATTTATACTATATATATATATATATATATATATATATATATATATATATATATATATATATATATATATATATATATATATATATATATATATATATATATATATATATATATATATATATATATATATATATATATATATATATATATATATAGTAAGCGGCTCAGTCGATCGAGCACTCGTTATAGAAAGCGGGAGGTCCAGGGTTCGAGGCCTGACCGGAGAGGGAAATGTGAGCGATTTCTCCTTGCGCTTAGCTCCGAATGACTCAGTCGTTAAACGAGTACATCAGTGGAGTGCTCTTGCCACTGATGGGAATAATTTCCGGCATCCGCGATAGATCTGGCCCAGCCAGCGGTATCCTCCGTGGGCCCTTGAAACCCAAGGATCTTCCTCGAAAAATCCCACTGACAGGACGAAAGTCCTTCCTGGGGGAAGATAATTATTTATTATTTATATATATATATATATATATATATATATATATATATATATATATATATATATATATATATATATATATATATATATATATATATATATATATATATATATATATATATATATATATATATATATATATATATATATATATATATATATATATATATATATATATATATATATATATATATATATATATATATATATATATATATACTTCAGCTCCCAGGTAGACATTATTTAGCCGTCAGTCGGCTCAGATTTGTTCTCGTTTCTCGTATCAGCAAAAGCGTTGCACCGCACCTCCTCAGCTTATCTAGGTGAAGGAATCCATGTTTCTTAGCACCTCCTCTACCTTCTCCTCGGTCTTCCTCTCGATGTTCTTCACTCCAGTCTCCACTCCCAACACCTCTTAACCACTCTTTGGTCATCCATTCTTTCCAGATGATCCATCCACCTTAGGTGAGCCTTTTTTTTTATCTTATTTATAATACAGCAAAACCACATCCTTTTTCTAATTTGTTCATTCTCTCCCATTCTCTTTTACTCTTTCCCGGAATTGTTCTGAAGGGTCCCATTTCAGAAGCCGGTATCCTGTTTCTTGACCTCATGGTTGTCCTCCAGCACTCTTCTCTAAACATCAATATCAGTGTCAGAATGGTCTCAAAAATGACTTCTTTACCTGTAAAAGTACGTTCGCATCCTTCAGCAATGGATAGAAAACCCTACACAGCTACCATATTTGCAGATTCTCTTTGTGATGTCTATCCTCACCTCTTCTCTCCTCACATTTAGATTAGAATACCACCATAATAGAAGAAGAGAAAGGATGCAGTAAAAAGAGCTTTAAACAAAAGTACAGTTACCTATGAACATAATAATGAAAACTTAAGGAAGGCATAGAAAAACCTGTATGATATGGATAGTTAAAAAAAAAAGCTTATGATAGTGTCCCTCAATTAGATTAACCTCTTATACCTTAACCTTCTCTGTTTATACTGTTAAACTCTTTCCTCCTCTTGGTTCATCCGATTACCTTAACTCCGTTTCTTTTCTCTCCAAGTCTTTCCCCAAGAACGGCTCCTGCCTTTGGCGAAATGTTTCAGACACTACAGTGTTGCTAACTGATCTGACTTGCAATTAATTGTACTTCTCTGATTTCTTATGGAATGATTGCTGCTCCCGTGGGAGGATCCGTCCCTCAGAATGTGCTGAGCGCATAACCGGTGATTTGCTCTGGCATGGATGGGGTACATTCAAGATTCATTCCCTTCAATTAAACCTAATAAACCTTGATTTAACTTTACTTGTTCTCGTGTTATCCGCCGCAGAAATGCTTTATTCAGAGAGTACATTCGTCTTCAAACCCTGGGAATTCATTCATCTTATATTTCATCCCGGAATTGTTCATAATCTATTCGTGACATTTGGTCCAGAAAACCTTTCTCTCTTTTAAATGTAATAAATTTTCTGGCATTTTGCAAAAAATGTCAACAATAACTTTGTTTCTCTAGCATCATCTGAAGGTACAACTACCATTTTACCTTCTACTAAAGCTGAACTCTTCGCTCAAACTTTTGCTTCTAACTCTACCTTAGATGATTCCTGAGTTATTAATCTTCTTTCATCCCCCTCCAGCTAATTTATGCCTAATATTTTAAGAAATAAAATAAACTCATCTCTTGGGTACCCTGTATAAAAACGTTCTCCTTAGAGGGATCCCTCTTCGTCCCATTGAAGAAAGAAGCATCCAAAAGGCTTGACGGGAACTTCAATTGGCATAATAAAACTTAATTTTTTACTTGATATTTTTTTCAGATTTTTTTTAAATTTTAAAAAATATTACGTCACCGTCTTTATATTTTTAAGCAGGATTGGTATAATAAAAATGCAATAATATAAACCCGTTGATTTTTTTACATGATTTTTTAAAATGTTTATTTTTTATTTTAGTGATTTAAAAACAAAATAATTAAAAAAAAAAAAAACATGATTTTTAAAAATTTTATTCATATATAAAAAAAATTTTAAAAGTCCCAAACTGAATCATATATTAAAAAAAAAGAAAAAAAAAGTCTACAACTGTGTTTTTAATATCAAAATATCATGAGAACTTAAAAAATAAAATAAATTTAAATTTAAGCATAACCTGCAACACTCTTTTACTTTTGAACTTTGGTTTTAGATATTTACAGAAAAAGGCAGCTGAGTTATTTAAAATTTAATTTTAAAATTTCAATAGAAATATTTTTTTTTTAAATTTATTGTTTATTTTGCAAGCTGTACGAGTAAGACCGTGACTCAACAATCCTTATTTAGGATTTAACTAAAAAATATAAATAAAACTATCTAGTATTTCAAACTATAAACTTATTGAAAAGTTTATTGTAGTTTATTGTTCCATAGAAATACGTAGTACTGTACAGGGGAAAAAAAGGATCCAAAGAGGATGGAAAGATTTAGGGTAGAAATGTGTCACCATTCAGTAATCTAACACAAAATCTTTTTTTTCAAAATTAATTTTTTATTAGTAATTCATATAATGAGACCAATTCACTTGCATTTAATATTCTTCTCAAAGCTCTAACTGTTTCTATTTATTTATTTTCTAATTACAGATGTTAATGTTTTATTTTTCTTAAAAACTTTTTCTTCGTTTCTTGCATATTCAAAGCAATTAAAAGGTTCCTAAAACAGTGCAAAATGTGCAAAGCTCTTTCGCCTTTCGGCCTTTTACTCATTACAAACATATGCATGAGTATAGCAAAAACCATATGGAAAGTTGATAGAATTTGGAGGTTGCCAAAGCTGGTAAATGAAGGAAGGAAGGCGTGCCCGTTGATATTCAGGTGCAGACGACACATCAAAATATTCATTTATTACAACAACTTTGAAGACGATAATTTTCCGATAATTAAGAGATAAATTCCGGCATGAAGGAATTTTGGAAGACCTGATTAAGCTCTGAATAGGAAGTGATGTGGAATTGAAAGAACATATTCAAGGACAGAAGAATGCCGTCTAAACGTCTCCGAGGATTCAAAATGAAATTACCAATTTATGTCTGATTGTCATAAAAAAAAAAAAACATAATTGTTTTGGGGTGCAAAAAAAATTTTGTGTCTACTCCATAATGTCCGATGAAACGAGGTAGGCAAAGAACAATTATGAATATGATTAAGGTTTTTCGAATTTGAAAAAATGACTTCGAGAAGAATTTTTGGGGTTTGAAGTTCTTGAAGGGATGGATGGTGAAACCATTGCCAAAACGATCGATTTGTTTTTAGAAAAATGAGGTTTGAATCCGAGTCTATGCGTTGTTTAGCAATGACAAGTAAAGAAAGAGTTCAAAAGAAAATTAATGGAAAACTATATAAAAAAGATTATATTTTCACTTTGTAAGCCATCGGTTTAATTATTCAGGAAATTCGAAATACTATTGACACAATAAAAGGAATAATAAACTTTTTCAGAGACTCCACACTAAGAAAAAAATACATTCTCAACTTGAATAAACTTTGTGAAACCCGTTGGACTCAAAAATATCATAGTATTGCTATTTTACGAACAAATATGATAAAAATCGTTCAAGAGTTAGTAAAGCAAAAACCCAACAAGGAAAACAGTTTTTCAATTACATTGTTCGGCAACAAGACCTATTTTCATTATAACCTCTTCTGTAATAGCTTTAGTTGAACGAAGTTTGAGCGAAGGGTTGTTTTAGAAGATTTAACAGCAGTTGTGCCGAGAATGACTGCATGAGCATGAGAAAGAGGAGCCAGAAAAATTAATTTCATTTTGTACTGAGAAATGAGTTTTTGGTGTTATGAAGAACAGATTTTGAACGATTTCGAGATGCAATATTAATTCCATGGGTTTCTGAAGTTTGAAGACGACGGTAATTTCTGAAGGCAGAATCTCTGCGGTAAATAGTGCAAGAACAAGCAGAGTTGAAACAAGGTTTAAAAGAATGAAAATATTATGGAATGTATGTCTCCTTGCAACAGAGAATCACCTCGGTAAAGCGCTCAGCACACTCCGAGGGACCCCTACCATGAAAACGATAATTATTCCACGGGAAATCAAAGTAGTACGACTATTTTGCAACACAGAAATGTCACAAACGTTTCCTCGCAATAGGAGTCTTTCTTGCGAAGATTTGAAAAGATAGATGATGATAAAGAGATAAGGGGATCGGAAGAATACAGAAGGGAATAGAGTTTGACAGTATAAGGAGGATTAGAAGATTTAAAAAATAGTCTAGAAAGTTGGGTTCATTTCCAAGATAATCAGGGATACGTGTGAGGAGATGCACCAACTGCTCAAGGTCATTTTGGATGGAGAATTGGAAGGTACATTCACCAGCTGTATCATGAGAACTAGAAGAAAGCCATTGACGGTGGTGAACATAGAATCACCAATGATGATTTCAAAGAAAGGAGAAGAGAGAATTTTGGAGTTTACATAGTCAAACAATTTAGGATAATCATTAGAATTAGGATAGAAATAAACAGAACAAATTAATAGGGAAGAGTTTAAGCCAATGGCGGAAAATTCATGAAACTGCTAATTGGAGACACAAGAGTAAACAAAATCATTGCGATATGTATAAAATTCTCCTTTTACTGAAAAGTGGGGATAGACAGTATAAGGAAAAAAAAAAAGAGCTTAGAATGGTGAGTCAATAAGTCACATTGTTATTCAAGAGAAGAAAAAATTATGAAATCAAAGAAAAAATGTTTAAATTTTTATTGAATAACATTTGAAAATAAAATTATAAATCAAATCAAAATTAATATTAAATAAATTGAAAGAAAAGCAACAAAATTTCTTTCACTTAATTTTAAATAAGAAAATGGGACATAAAACTAATTTGTGAAGGAAGAAATATTTACAAAAAGGTCTTTGAAATAATTTTGAAATACAAATCAAGATTTGCAATTATAAATTATTAAAGATTTCTGCAAAGAAAATATAATTCAATTCTCATACTTAGTGAAAGAGGAATTTTTTTAAATTCTTTTTCTTCCTTAATTAAGGGGGTCTCAAATCCAATATCATCCACAGAAAATAAACGATCCTAAATTTCATTTTTCCATTACGTAACAGTACATTTTGAGCACAATAACCGTGCACTTCTCGTATTATGCATAATATTCGGTCCATTGTTTAACGCTCACATTAGTATAACATTAGTTATTCTCCTGCAGGTTTGTAACACCAACATTCATCTCACGACCTCAATGTTACAAAGTAATTTTAAATAGATTATAATGGCTCAGTTTCAATTTTGTTTTTACACATTTTACTTTTCTTAATTTCTTTCTTTTTGCCTCAATCAATTACTTCTTATAATAAAATTTCAATTATCCTTCCACATAAGATTCCCCCCCCCCCTCCCCCGTCAACATAATACAATACCATTTAAATTCTTTTCTTTACCTTTCTTTTTTGTGACTCTTTCATTGTTACTTTTACAACCCCC
>SEYY01000821.1:0-5000 GCA_009176605.1 Armadillidium nasatum
TATATATATATATATATATATATATATATATATATATATATATATATATATATATATATATATATATATATATATATATATATATATATATATATATATATATATATATATATTATATATATAACTATATATCAAGGTAAAAAGAGATAAAATTGTGGAAAAAAAAAATTATGAGACGGAAAGGCTAATAATTTTGTATCATTTGGTCAAACACACACACACACACAATATATATATATATATATATATATATATATATATATATATATATATATATATATATAATATATATATATATATATATATATATATTATATATATATATATATATATATATATATATATATAATATATATATGTATATATCAGAGGTGGGCATAAGCGCAAATGAGAGCGCAAAGCGCAAAAGCGCAATTTGCGCTTTAAATTTTTTTTTGCGCTTTTGCGTTTTGCGCTAAATTTCGAAAATGTGCGCTTTTGCATTTTGCGCTTAACAACTTTTAAGAGCGCAAAAGCGCAATTTGCGCTTTAAAAAATATTTTGCGCTTTGCGGAAGTTTTTTGAAATTAGCGCTTACCAATTTGCGCTTCATCATTTTTCTTAATAAAAAACAATTTTGGGCTTATATTTCAGTTTCTTATTTAATCAGCCAAATTTTTATTACTTTCTGCTAATTAAAAGTTAATACTTAAACTAGGAATGCCGACATATAAAAAAAATATCGATATTTA
This sequence comes from Armadillidium nasatum, assembly GCA_009176605.1. Lineage (NCBI taxonomy): Eukaryota > Metazoa > Arthropoda > Malacostraca > Isopoda > Armadillidiidae > Armadillidium > Armadillidium nasatum. The sequence continues at coordinate 732 of SEYY01000821.1, forward strand.
AGAAAAATATCAAATTGTCCTCGATAATAAAAGATATTGTTTATATATATATATATATATATATATATATATATATATATAATATATATATATATATATATAATATATATATATATATATATATATATATATATATATATATATATAGGTTTATTGAATATTTTGTTTATTGGTTTATTTGTATGGAACAAAAGCTTGTCTTCCAATATTTAATAAAACTGTCAAGGAGGTAATTTCCGAGTACATCGAAATAATTACGCCTATTGCTGTTAGGCTGGATATGGGCAGGATGAGAAGAATGCGTATGCGGGGGTTCTATTGCCTAACCTCTTCCTCCTCAAGGACAATCACGTGGAATTGCAAAGAGAGGTGAAAAAAATTAACTATGCCAAAAGCTTAGTCAACTACTTACTAAAGCAGCCAAAGCCAAACAAAGGAAAGAAAAGGGATTTGAACCGAGGTTCAGCAGGATTTTTGATGATTGTGATTTACTTATGGCAACAGCTCTGCACCCTCACTTCAAACTCGGAGTGGCACATAGGTTAAATGAGGGGAAGTATCCAGCTGTCAAGACTAGGATATTGGAGGAAATAAAGTGTAATATTGCATCGAATTTTACTTCTCTACATCAAGGCACTGAAGGTGATGGGAATGAATCTGAAATGGACCCATTTAAGGTGAGCTATTTTTATAATTTAGAACAATCTTTAAGCATCTCTTAACCTATATATATATATATATATATATATATATATATATATATATATATATATATATATATATATATATATATATATATATATATATATATATATATATATATCTATATATATATATATATATATATATATATATATATATATATATATATATATATATATATATATATATATATATATATATATATATATATATATATATATATATATATATATATATATATATATATATACTGAGAGATAGAATGAGGAGTGAACTGGTGAGAGAGAAACTTAGGGTGGAATCAATTTTTGAATGCATAGAAAGAAACCAACTGAGATGGTTTGGTCACGTGAAGAGAATGGGGAGGGAGAGAGACTGAGAGAGATGCTGGAATGGAGACCAGAAGGAAGGAGACCGGCGGGAAGACCAAGGAAGAGATGGATGGAGGCGGTAGAAGAAGCCATAAACGAAGGAAAAAACACTGGAAAAGGTGAAGACAACCGAATGTTTGTGGACAGAAATGCGTGGAGAAATTTTGGAGGAGTAGCACCCGACAGCTCAGCCTACCGGTTTGGACATGTGATGATGATGGATGATGATATATATGATATATATATATATATAATATATATATATATATATATATATATTATATATATATATATATATATATATATAAATATATATATATATATATATTATATATATATATATATATATATATATCCTATATATATATATATAATATATATATATATATATATATATATATATATATAATATATATATATATATATATATATATATATATATATATATATATATATATATATATATATATATTAATATATCAAAATACACTGACATAATGTTCAAATGAAACTTAAAAAGATTTGAGTTCTGATACCATTTCTAAATTTTTCAGAAACTGAAGGCCCCATATATCTAGCAGACACCTCTTGAGGAGAAGTTGCGACAAACCTTGGATAGCTGGGATGCAGTAAATGTTCACCACAATACCCCTCTCACTAGGAACCTTTTTCCATGTGAATACCAAGAGGTCTGGGGACTTGTTTATGAAGTATAATACCCATTACCCAGCTCAGGGCCGTGGAGAAGTTGTTTAGTCAAGGCTCTGACATTCTAAGACCAAAGAGGCAGCCATTACATCCAGCAATTTTGAAAAATTATTTTCATGAAAGGAATATGACCCTTTTCAGATTGCAAGAGGAGAGCTACGAGGAGGAAGAGATCATAGATGGCTGAATAAATAATAATAAATTCTTTCTCATTTTTGTTATATATTTGCATTATCAAATAAAATTTAAAAATAATTCATCTTACATCCTAGCGCTAAATTTTTTTTTTTTTTTTTTTTTTTTTTTTTTTTTGTTTTTTTTTTTTTTTGCTTCAAATTTGCGCTTTAAAAATTTTTTTATTTGCGGACATATGCGCTTTTGCATTTGCGGACTAAATTTTTAAAAAATGTGCGCTTTTGCATTTGCGGACAAAATTTAAATTTGCGCTTTTGAGTTTGCGCTCTAAATTTTAAAATTTGCGCGCCCACCTCTGGTATATTATATATATATATATATATAAATATATATATATATATATATATATATTATATATAATATATATATATATATATATATATATATATATATATATATATATATATATATATATATATATATATATATATATATATATATATTATATATATATATATATATATATATATATATATATATATTATATATATATATATATACGTATATTGGGTACATAATGCAGAGAACATAAACTAAAAGTTAAATGAACTTGTGAGCTTAAATGTTCAACTATTGAGGAACAATTCAGTCGACATTTAGATTTTTAATAAAAACAAGGTCATTGGACTAAAAAAAAGGATAATAATAGTAACAATAGTAAATATAGTAATAATAATAATATTAATAATAATAAAAATAATATTAATAATAATAATCATAATAGTAAAAATTAAAAATAATATAATGATAATAATAATAATAATAATAATAACAATAATTAATAATAATAATAATAATAATAATAATAATAATAATAATAATAATAAAATAATATAATAATAATAATAATAATAATAATAATAATAATAATAATAATAATAATAATAATAATAATAATAATAATAATAATAATAATAATAATAATAATAATAATAATAATAATAATAATAATAAAAAATTTTTTTAAAACTTTCTCTATTTTTTTAAGGACTTTGAGATAAATATAAATCATATTTATATATATATATATATATATATATATATATATATATATATAATATATATATATATATATATATATATATATATATATATATATATATATATATATATATATATATATATATAAAATGTTTAATTTACAGTCCCTTTTATACGCATCATGAGCATCGCTATCTCTTCTTATTTATCCAATAATCTTAGATACCAAACTAGGAAATAAACAATAGGGCCAATTTCCCAATACAAAATGTCCAAATACCCCAATAGCCAATATCCAACGCAATACCAAGGCGTTAAGATGCGTCGCACTGTTTATTTACTTGATTTTTGGGCATCAAATAAATTTTTTATCATTGATTTACTGTAATTGCTTTTATAAGTTTGGAAACCTAAAAAAAAAAAAAGTAAACTGAGCAAAATGTCATAGATGTTTGGATCTTTTTAATTACGAAATTATTATTATTATTATTATTATTATTATTATTATTATTATTATTATTATTATTATTATTATTATTATTATTATTATTATTATTATTATTATTATTATTATTATTATTATTATTATTATTATTATTATTATTATTATTATTATTATTATTATTATTATTATTACGGCTGTTATTATTATTATTGTTTTGTTATTATTATTATTATTTTTATTTATTATTATTATTATTATTATTATTATTATTATTTTATTTATTATTGTTACCATTATTACTATTATTATTATTATTATTATTATTATTATTATTATTATTATTATTATTATTATTATTATTATATATTATTATATTATTATTATTATTATTATTATTATATTATTATTATTATTATTATTATTATTATTATTATTATTATTATTATTATTATTATTATTATTATTATAATGCTACCATGATTGACTCATTTTCTTGAAGGAGATGCTTCGATCTCTCATTTGAATCCTATGATAAACTTCCTAGAAAGTTGCCCTCCTTGAATTGGGCAAATTTTTTTTATTTTATTTTATTGAGTTTTTTTTGACTTTGGAAACTTAAAAAAAAAAATAAACTGAACAAAATGTCATAGATACATAGATCTTCTTAATTCCGAAATCATTATTATTATTATTATTATTATTATTATTATTATTATTATTATTATTATTATTATTATTAATTATTATTATTATTATTATTATTATTATTATTATTATTATTATTATTATTATTATTATTATTATTATTATTATTATTATTATTATTATTATTATTATTATTATTATTATTATTATTATTATAAATTT
>SEYY01000821.1:7500-12500 GCA_009176605.1 Armadillidium nasatum
TGTGTGTGTGTGTGTGTGTGTGTGTGTGTGTGTAATAGATTAAATTTTGGTGTCATCTTAATAAAAGTTCATCTTAATAAAAGTGCTTAAAAAAAAAGAGAAAAGATAAGAAAAGTAATAGAAGGAAAATATCATGAAAAAAATAAGTAAAAAATCAAATCTGAAAAAAAATGAATCTGAAAGAATACCTAATAAAGCTAAGAAGAAACATGGATTCAGGGAAGAAGGAACTGAACAAGCTAAAATGATCAATGTTCAAGGCAGAAAATTTTTTATAAAATATATTTCGTTAATATTTTCATAAAAGATTTTTCCCCATAAATTAATATTAAAAATTATAAATTAACTCGAATTGAAAAATGGCCGTGAAGCAACAAAAGTTAACGATGTACTATTTTTTTTTTCTATAAATAAATTTATTCAAAAATCAAAAATAGGTTTTTTGAATTTATATATTGAAAATTGCAAAGTTTGCAATCCATTGATTTCATAATTATTTAGTACTGCAGGTGAACTCACCAAAAGATTCGGTTGGGATGAGATCACCTATCAGCTGTTTATGTATTCCATTGCACAACTACAGATTATGTGGTGCATAGCTGGCACTATATATACCTCTCAATACTAGAAGAAACAACACTACTAAGCGTTATAATATATTAATTTTTAAGTTCCATGTTATAAGCGTATTTTATACTTTATGTTCAAATTGTTCTTTAAGTTTCTCTTTTAATATACAAAATTAAAATATGTCAGCTATGGCATTATTTAGCAATCTTCTGCTAACCTAACACAATTTAACTTAACGTACTAAAAAAATGCAAAATCTAGCATATATATATTTATATATATATATATATATATATATATATATATATATATATATATATATATATATATATATATATATATATATATATATATATATATATATATATATATATATATATATATATATATATATATATATATATATATTTATATATATTATATAATATATAATATATATATATATTTGAGGGATATTTGGGATAGAGGAAGGTTACCAAGGGAGGTGAAGGTGAGAATGTTTGAGGGATGCTGTATACCGGTGGTTATGTATGGGAGTGAAGTATGGAGGTTGAACGCTAGAAAGAGGAAAAAAATAGAAGTTTTCGAAATGAAAGGTCTGAGAGAGGTTTGTGGAGTTGGTAGAAGAGATAGAGTCAGGAATGTTAGAATAAAAGAAATGTGTGGATGGAGAAAGAGCTTGGTTGAGAGAGCTGAACAAAGTATGCTGAGTTGGTTTGGACATGTTTGTAGGATGAATGAAGAGAGAATGGCTAAAAAGGTATTTGTTTCAGAAGTGGAGGGTGTAAGAGATAGGGGGAGACCGAGGGGAAGTTGGATGAGTAATGTCAGGGAGCTGTTAAGGGATAGAGGAAAGAATTGGGAGGAGAGTGTGCGGTTGACAGAGGATAGGAATGAATGGAAAAGATTTGTGAAGGGGTGAGTGTTTGGATGGATGTGGCCTGCGATAGATACCACCCCACGATTGTGGGAAAGGTTGTAAGTAAAAAAAAAAAAAAAAAATATATATATATATATATATATATATATATATATATATATATATATATATATATATATATATATATATATATATATATATATATATATATATATATATATATATATATATATAATATATATATTACACCATATCCCGCATGCAGGGTGGCGTCGACTGCAGGAGAATTCCAGCAGTCGTACATGGGAAGACAAAAAAAAAAAAAAAAAAAACTGGTTAAAAGGAATCCCAGACCCTAGAACCATGCGAAGAACTATTCTTCATGATCCAACCTTGTCGCCCAATCCAAACTCGTGTTTTAAATTTACTATTCTTAATACTAATGATGAATTTTCCACTTAAGCCGAAAGTATGCTGATTGAAAGTTTTGTTGCTCCTCCAGAAAATTTTTAAAATAATTTAAATGCGATTAAAAAAAAAAAAAAAAAAAGAAAATATTTTTTAAAAAATTTATATTTTAAAATAAATCCGTTATTATATATATATATATATATATATATATATATATATATATATATATATATATATATTATATTATATATATATATATATATAATATATATATATATATATATATATATATATATATATATATATATATATATATATATAATATATATATATATATATATATATATATATATATATATATATATATATATATATATATATATATATATATATATATATATATATATATATATATATATATATATAATATATATATATATATATATATATATCTCTACACCATATCCAGCATAATCCTGCAACCGTAAGTAAGAAAGAGAGAAAAAACTAGTTACAAAGGGTTTCCAGCTTCTATAAACCATGCTAAGAACTATATTCTTAATATTTATATATATATATATATATATATATATATATATATATATATATATATATATATATATATATATATATATATATATATATATATATATATATATATATATATATATATATAATATAATATATATATATATATATATATATATATATATATATATATATATATATATATATATATATATATATAATATATATATATATATATATATATATATATATATATATATATATATATATATATATATATATATATATATATATATATATATATATATATATTATATATAATATCGAGACTAATTTGAGCAAATAATCAGATTGCCAGATTGCAAAATTGATTATCTAAAGGCTGTTTTAAAAGAGGATGCAAAAGGTTAGAGACTTTGAAGAAGGAAAGAAAGGTCAAATCGAGGGTGAGTCTCATCTGCAACTCAAACAATAGAAGAAGCAACATCAGGTTTTTTCAAGTTAAGCTTCATTAATTGGCTTTGCTAAATTATTATTGAATTTATTTTTCCTTTATCTCTCCTTTCATCTTCCCATTGCAGTTTTATTACTTATATATATATATATATATATATATATATATATATATATATATATATATATATATATATATATATATATATATATATATATATATATATATATATATATATATATATATATATATATATATATATATATATATATATATATATATATATATATATATATATATATATATATATATATATATATATATATATATATATATATATATATATATATATATATATATATATATATATATATATATATATATATATATATATATATATATATATATATATATATATATATATAATATATATATATATATATATATATATATATATATATATATATATATATTATATATATATATATATATATATATATATATATATATATATATATATATATATATATATATATATATATATATATATATATATATATATGTATATGAAAAAGTAAGTAAAAAATAGGCATTTATTTAGTTTTAAAAAAAGGCATTGAGGAATGGCAGAGAAAGGGTTATCTGAGTGCTAAAAGCACTGTGTCATCTTGCAAATGGCAAAAGATTGGAAAGTTTGCCAAGCGTAAAATTAAAGTAAAATACATTGTCAGATTTTTATTACGTATTTTAATGTGAGTATTCATATGTATCGAGGCGTATCGGTTCAAGCAGTGAAGGTTTATGGGACAGTATTGTCGCTGTGGATATTTGACCGATACGCTACGTGAAATAATGTATTTGAATGCATCTATAGACCGCGTAATTTGATTCAGGTCCAATTTGTCTCAGGCAGCCAATTAGATAAGCAAAACCTTTACTTATTAATATCGAATATAACTTATTTATTACCAATTAATATTGAAAAATGAATGTTTTACTTATTAAAATCGAATTAACCTATTACATATTAATATTGAGAAGCAAATTTTCAACTTTTTTAACTGCTTATTAAAATTAAAATAATTTTACTCATTATTTATTTATTTTCATTTCTTGTTTTTATTTCCAACATTTCGTAAATCAAAATAATTATTATATCCTTAATGTCCTTCTTCACAAATTGCACTCAATTATTTAATAGTAAAATTACTCAATGTTTTGCAAACGACGTAAAAGACTGTCCTCATAACGACCTCCTAAAAATATCTTCCCTTTCTTGCATGATAATAGGAATTAGCCTTTTAAATGCTTGCGTCGTTTATATATATATATATATATATATATATATATATATATATATATATATATATATATATATATATATATATATAATATATATATATATATATATATATATATATATATATATATATATATATATATAATATATATATATATATATATATATATATATATATATATATATATATATATATATATATATATATATATATATATATATATATATATATATATATATATATATATATATATATATATATATATATATATATATATATATATATATATATATATATATATATATATATATATATATATATATATATATATATATATATATATATATATATATATATATATATATTTTATTTCTAAAATCCATGTTCGTATTGTAAAATTAAATATGACAATATATATTCTATTACTGTGCATAAAATTAACATTTATTAAATTAATTTATTATGTAATAATATTGAGTTTATCCATTGTTTCGAATTATTATTTTGGAAATACGCTTTGCTTCATTTCTGTTCTCGATTATATATATATATATATATATATATATATATATATATATATATATATATATATATATATATATATATATATATATATATATATATATATATATATATATATATATATATATATATATATATAATAAAAGACTTAACCGCTATGCTCAATCTTACATTATTCTACTGGTAAATTTTAGAACAACACTCCCTTTACCTGTTTCTCAACTCTTTTTTTTGGGGCACACTTCTATACGCCGTGCATCGGGACATGTCGGCCATTAACGACCAGATTTCCGATGTTCCCCAACTCTAGTGGAAATTGGTAGACCTGTGACTT
>SEYY01000821.1:20000-25000 GCA_009176605.1 Armadillidium nasatum
ATATTCTTAAAATAAACTTGATTAAAACCTTTTGATAGAAAATTCAAAAATTTTACCTTATGTTAGTTTTATAAAAGATCAAAAATTCTTGATCTCTTCTGAGAAATGTGTTCCCAAAATTATTATTTAAAAAAAAACTTTTCGAAAACTACCTTCAATAAAATTTAAAATTAAATTTCCGTCACTTTTATGAGTACCAAAAATATTTTTTGTATTGAAAGAGAAATGGTAAAATCGACTTAAAATTTATGGAATTTTAAATCAAACTTTCCACAGTTCAAACTTAAGTTAGTATTTCCTATTAAAAACAAAAATGTCAATTATTGTGTTTAATTTAAGGTTAACTCTCTTTAGATCTTCAGGTTCATTAATAATATACAAATAGACATGCGATAGTTGTGATTCCACCTATAAATGGAGGACAATTTGAAATCTTTCACTACTTATTGCTGAACAGAATGGTATTTCGTTTAGAACTTCATATCATTCACATCAACCTCCCTAGGAACTCCAAATATTATCATTCTTCCTAAAAAGAATCACATAAAGGATGTCAATTAAATTTATCTCTTTTACTTTTGTTTTGTTATCGTTTATAGAAAAACATCTGAAGCATCTGCTCATCTCTTTAGCAGCAATTTTACTGCGTTAAAGTGACAGACTATCATAAATCTTATTATATAATTCAGTAGTTCAGGAATAGACAAACTAAGCAGGTGCTCAGATTTTCAGATTTCAGTGCGGCAAATTACCAGTGAAGCGATAAATGAATGAGGTATAAAAATAACATTAAAGGGAAAAATTTGAAAAATATTTATACGGAGGTGTTATAGATAGATTTACTTTTTTATATAGTGTTTACTAGTGAAGCGATATAGAATGAGGTAAAAAAATAACATTAAAAAGGAAAAATTTGAAAAATATTTATGTGGAAGTGTTATAGATAAATAAATAAAGAGAAATACAATATGAAAAATTTGTTCTTTCTAGTATTATATTTGCTTCAAATCGGACGGTAAACTATTTTTTAACTGAAATATAAAATCTTGCTCTTTCTAAGAACTTATTAATTAGTAAGTGTAGAAAATTCCAAAGTATCAAAGTTATTTCTTTAAGGTAGTAATCTTCATTAATCTCCGTCGTCTTTCCTAGAAGGAAAAAGGGATGAGGAATGGCAAAGAATATAAAATATATATATATATATATATATATATATATATATATATATATATATATATATATATATATATATATATATATATATATATATATATATATATATATATATATATATATATATATATATATATATATATATATATATATATATATATATATATATATATATATATATATATATATATATATATATATATATATATATATATATATATATATATATATATATATATATATATATATATATATATATATATATATATATATATATATATATATATATATATATATATATATATATATATATATATATATATATATATATATATATATATATATATATATATATATATATATATATATATATATATATATATATATATATATATATATATATATATATATATATATATATATATATACTTGATTGTTATCCTTTGATTGTCCTAAACTAGTTTTGGTGGTGGTTTATTATTCGTCATTATCATTAATTCTCTTTGTGACTTGTTTTAGCGTGCTTCTGATTTAATTATACATAATTTGTCTGAAGAATAATCTCAAGGACGAAGCCATAATAGGCAAAGTAATATTAGACGTAAAATCATCCTTTAATATAAATAAAATCCAAACCCGAGTCTTGAATTTATTATCTTATGTATCACGTGATGCATTATTAATTAAGATAAATCTGTACTATATGAACTATATGAACTAATTTTTTTATTTAATTATAAATAGGGAATAATGAAATTATTTTTTTTTAAATTGAATTTCTTTTACCTTATTTATCACATGATAAGATATAATTATTTTACCTTTAATTTTAATTAAATCTATTTTATTAATACAGATTTTAGTTTTTCATATAAATTAATTGTTTGAAAATTTAAAAATTTGTTTTTATTAATTTTATAAATATCCTCAAATTTTTAACGTAATATTCCACTCTCATGTTACTGAATACTTCGATTTATTTTTCTTTAATATATTTATATATTCGAAATGGTTTTTATACAGTGTTTATTATATACATAATTGTAGAATATTATTTCACACTCGAGTTACTGAGTATTTCAGACTGAAAATGTAATCACACTATTTATTGAGTATTTCAGACTGAAAATATAATCACACTTGAGTTATTGAGTATTTCAGACTGAAAATATAATCACATTTAAGTCATTGAGTATTTCAGACTGAAAATATAATCACACTTTGAGTCATTGAGTATTTCAGACTGAAATTATAATCACACTTAAGTTACTGAGTATTTCAGACTGAAAATATAATCACATTTGAGTTATTGAGTATTTCAGACTGAAAATATAATCACATTTGAGTTATTGAGTATTTCAGACTGAAAATATAATCACATTTGAGTCATTGAGTATTTCAGACTGAAATTATAATCACACTCGAGGTACAGAGTATTTCAGACTGAAATTATAATCACACTTAAGTTACTGAGTATTTCAGACTGAGATTATCTCTCATTATTATAATGATAATTTCGTTATGGTTTTTCATATTTGCTTAATTTCAACATATTTTCAAAGTATGATCACATACTTATGTTACTGAATATTTATTAAGAAAATTTATTACTTGTTATTTTAATTATATAGTTACTGTAGTTTTGTTGCCGTGGGGTAAAGGTAGAATGGTTAACTCACCATCTTGAAAACGCTGGTTCGATTCCTCATACGTATTCTAGGTTAAAACTACCTAGAGAGTTCCCCTACTTGAATAGATCAATACCCCTGAGATGCAATTTTTTTTATTTTTTTATTTAGCATAGTATTATATTTTTTTATTTTTTTATATTTTTTTTACAGTGAAAAAATAAAATATATAAAAAAATATATGAAGTATATATATATATAATAATATAATATATATATATATATATATATATATATATATATATATATATATATATATATATATATATATATATATATATATATATATATATATATATATATATCAACTCCTAATTATTTTGCACTCAGAATTTGAAACCATAATAGAGTTTTTAAAACTATAATGGTATATTTAACATATGATGATTATAACACACTAATAATTCTTTACTTATCATTGTAATGACACAATTATATGTCCATAAAAGAATATAATATTGACACTAATAAGGATATTAAAAAAAAAGACAAGGTTCATTTATATTACAGGTGTATTTTTTTTTCCTTTTTTACTATCAAATATACTTACGTACACTTTATTATAAAACATTTTAATAAACAACAATTTTTTAATATTTTTTTTTTAATTTTTTTATTTAGCCTTTTATAGATATGATTTAGACACATAAACAGGTTTAGTTAACGTATTGAAAATGGCACACTGATAAAAGTAGATTACTCTTAAAGTAATTAAATATATATATATATATATATATATATATATATATATATATATATATATATATATATATATATATATATATATATATATATATATATATATATATATATATATATATATATATATATATATATATATATATATATATATATATATATATATATATATATATATATATATATATATATATATATATATATATATATATATATATATATATATAATATATATATATATATATATATATATATATATATATATATATATATATATATATATATATATATATATATATATATATATATATATATATATATATATATATATATATATATATATATATATATATATATATATATATATATATATATATATATATATATATATATATATATATATATATATATATATATATATATATATATATATATATATATATATATATATAGTATATATATATATATATATATATATATATATATATATATATATATATATATATATATATATATATATATATATATATATATATATATATATATATATATATATATATATATATATATATATATATATATATATATATATATATATATATATATATATATATATATATATATATATATATACATGTATATTTTAGTAAAGTATCTTTTAAAATAGTTAAGTTGGCTTGAACATTTACGTAAATAATTATAATTTTTAAATAGATTTAATAAATCACATAAATTTAAATTTTAACTGAATATTTTATCTCTTAAAACACACTTTATAAATTTTCACTACTGAACAACATTATCTTTGGTAAACTTTTCATCTTATTTTGGGTGAGGTTATTGTTGAAGAACATTGACAAGAAGAAGGAGAAAAAAAAGGGAATGAGTGATGTAAATTAGATGCGTCCATTATATAAAAAACAATGTTTTGCAGACAGTTTTCAATATTATCTTTAACGAAAAGAGGAAGAAAAAAAAAATGGGAATAAGTAAGGTATATTAGATGCGCACAATATAAAAAATGAAAACGTGTTTTTCAGACAATATTCATCCTACGTCTCCATTAACTGCACCGTCGCATATGCACTGAAAGTTACACGCTTGGAGTCCTGGTTATTACAATCCGTTTTCTTACCTCGTTTTATAACTGGTCTTAGTGCATTACTATTATTACTGGATTGAGAATCTGAAGATACCTTTTTCTCTCTTTTAAAAGTAGTTCTTTCTTGAGTATCTCTGCTAGTAATAAAAGGAGAAGTTGTTTGAGAAGATTGAGCATTATTCTTCAAACTCTGAATGACATTGTCAGAAAATTCTTTAATTTTCTGGGACAAATTAAAAGTTGACACAACGTCTATATAACGGTGAGACATTGGACGTCTTGCTGGGCTTTTAGATCTCGATCGCTTCCTTATTTCAGAGGAAAAGGAACTGTTGTCT
>SEYY01000821.1:37500-40000 GCA_009176605.1 Armadillidium nasatum
ACTTGAAATAGAAAGGATAATACTGTGTGTAAAGATAAATTGCACAGTACTCCTGAAAGGAGAAGGAAAAAGGATTATGTATCATGAGTTAGAAAGAGTAATGTCCTTATAGCAATCGCATAAAGAGGGAGAAAAAAAATTAGGAATTCGTTAGGAAGTGATTGGAGAAAGTCAAAGAAGCTCAGGAAGCTGATTGAAGCAAAATTCATAGCAGAATCACTCAAAATGCTCGATTTGTAAACTGGTGGACGATAATCATATTCAGAGAAACAATAGAGGTTGTTCAAAGGACTTCTTAGTTACCGTACGACCCAATGAAAATTTGAAGTTTGCTCAATTATATTAGAATAAAATGTGATGTTTCTAAAATTTTCAAGAGGAAAATAAACTTTGGAAAATAATTTGAATAAATGAAGGATTGAGTTGTGAGTTTCTCCAGAGTAGATTTAGTTATGGTATGGATTTTCGGGTAGAGTTGATTGATAGCATAATTGAAGCTTTGTTGAAGTGAGATTATTTCATTTTGATTGTGACAAAAATTCAGAGGTCAGATAGTAAAAGGACATAATCCCTAGTTTCAGGTTACTAAAGTTGGTTGCTTCCACAATTAATTTTCTTAATTATTACCACCTCTCAGAGGTAAGACTCTATTTTAGAACTGGATGCAATGAAAGGTGCAATTAATTATTTTTCAGTGAATAAATGCTAAATTAAGTGACGTATTGAATGATAATGAAAATCTTCATAGTTAATATATTTGAAACAATCTGAATTGTGTTCGAGATAGGTTGACCGAAATGGAAATCAAAGCTTACGTTACACAAAAAAGGAAAGATAGATGGATAGATAGATAGATAGATAGATAGACAGATAGATAGATAGACGGATGGATAAATTAATATTAATCATTGTGCGAGATAGTTTCGAAATCCTTTAATATGTTCACTACCACTGAAAAAGGTTCTCCTAATTGTCTCAGGAATGAAGATTAAGATAAGAAAAAGTACTAATTTCCCAAGCGAGCCAGTTTGACTTAAGTTATTTATATATATATATATATATATATATATATATATATATATATATATATATATATATATATATATATATATTATATATATATATATATATATATATATATATATATATATATATATATATATATATATATATATATATATATATATATATATATATATATATATATATATATATATATATATATATATATATATATATAATATATATAGATAGAGAGAGAGAGAGTGAGAGAGAGAGAGAGAGAGAGAGAAGAAAAAAGAAAAAAAAAAAAAAAAAAAAAAAAAAAAAAAATTTATTTAAAAAAATTATTTATTTATTTATTTATTTATTTATACTATTTATATATTTATTTTATTCGCTGATTTTTTTTTCTTAAAAAAAAAAAAAAATACGATGAAATTGAAATATTTTTTTTATTTCATTTTTTTATTTTTTTATTTTATTATAATTTTATCTTTTTCGTTTTTATTCTTCTTGTATCTCATCTCCTTTAGTAATTTTTTAATATTAAAATAAATTAAAATGATTTAAATATTTGTTCATTATTCATGTATTTATACATAAATTCTATATATATATAATTTCTTTTTCTGTTATCTTTATTGCTTTTTCTTTGTTGTCATTTATTTACTTACCATTTATTTTATTTATTTATTTTATTTATGTAATTTTGATCAATTTTATTTATTTATTTTAGAGAATGTTTTAAATATTTTTCATTTCCTTCTGTCATTGTTTAATTAAAAATATTAGCTTAGTCTAAAATTCTCTCTCTCTCTCTCTCTCTCTCTCTCTCTCTCTCTTCTTCTCTCTTCTCTCTCTCTCTTTTTTCCTTTTTCTTCTCTTTATTTCTTTCCTCTCTCATCTCTTACTACTCTTTTTCTCTCTTTTTTCTCTCTTTCTCCCCTCTCCTCTCTCTGTCCTCTCTCTCTCTCTCTCTCTCTCTCTCTCTCTCTCTCTCTCTCTCTCTCTCTCTCTCTCTTTGATTTATCTTTCTCTTCTTTCCCTCCTTTCCCTCTCTCATCCTTACACTACCTCTCTTTTTGTGTCTTTTTTCTTAATTTTCTTCCCTCTCTCTCTCTCTCTCTCTCTCTCTCTCTCTCTCTCTCTCTCTCTCTCTCTCTCTCTCTCTCTCTCTCTAAACTTTCAATCGTTATTAATACTTTTGAATGAAATTCTTTAATTTTCCATTAATTAGTTTTTTTTTTTTTTTTTTTTTTTTTTTTTTTTTAGGTTCGTCTGTATATTTGTGTGGGTGGAATAGTGAAAGGCAAGTAAATTAAATTTATTTTATCTTCTTTTTTAGGTTACTTAAACATTTTAAACATTTATGATTATTAGTCTTTATTTTCATTGAGCTGCAAATCATATTTTGATATTATTGTTGAAGATTTAAAAAAATCAATTTTTAAAATTAAAATTAATATTTAAAAATTTTGTTTTTTTTTATGTATTGTAT
>SEYY01000821.1:45000-47500 GCA_009176605.1 Armadillidium nasatum
CAATAACATTAATAATAATAGTAATATTATTATTATTAGTTAAAGTAGAAGAAGTAGTAGTGCTTTATCAAAAATATTACTAATAATAATAATAATGATAATAATGGTATTTCACTATTATTGATGAAATTGGGAAAGCAAAAAGTATAATAATAATAACAATAATGATAATAATAATAATTAATAATAATAATAATAATAATAATAATAATAACAATAATGATAATAATAATAATAATAATAATAATAATAATAATAATAATAATAATAATAATAATAATAATAATAATAATAATATTAATAATAATAATTAGTCTTTTTCTTTAATCTTCAATAATTAGAAGGTAAAATAATGAATAATCAATAATAACTAATAACTTGGGATATTAATTTGATAATAATAATAATAATAATAATAATAATAATAATAATAATAATAATAATAATATATATTTTCTTTTTTTTTAATCTTCAAACAGAGGAATTAATGAGTCGTCAGAATAACTATGCTTGGGATTTTGCTTTGCCTCTCATTTAACACTCATTTAATTCACTTTATGTGAATTTCCTTCTTCTTAACTTTCTAACCTTGTATTGCCAACAGTGTCTACACTCCACCCAATCGGTGTTTCATCTATTTAGCTTTGGTGTTTCTCATATTTCGGAAAGTTTTAAAGGTTCATCTCTCTTTGTCTTCTACTTTCATATCCTTTGTTCTTACAGATTTTTTGGGGGGGAGGACTTTAAATATCTTTATTAATTATTTTTACTCTATTTTGAGTTGTAAATTTTTTTTCTCATCATTTCTCCTTCCTGGAAATTGATCTTTGTCTTCATATTTCTTAAAATTATTTTGTTGGTTATTCATTTCTTCAGTTTTTCATTAATTCTCTATTCTTTGTTCTTATTTCTCTCTCTCTCTCTATCTATCTCTCTCTCTCTCTTCTTTCTTTCTCTCTCTCTTTCTTTCTTTCTCTCTCTCTTTCTCTCTCTCTCTCTCTCTCTCTCTCTCTCTCTCTCTCTCTCTCTCTCTCTCTCTCTCTCTCTCTCTCTTTCTCTCTCGATAAGCAAAATCTATCTCTTTCATTGTTAATAAAATAATTTCATTTAATGTTAATATAGCCTTATATGATCATTACCTAAACT
The DNA here is from genome assembly GCA_009176605.1 of Armadillidium nasatum. Lineage (NCBI taxonomy): Eukaryota > Metazoa > Arthropoda > Malacostraca > Isopoda > Armadillidiidae > Armadillidium > Armadillidium nasatum. Next base: position 46,147 of record SEYY01000821.1, read on the forward strand.
TGAGAGCTACTCACATTATTTAAAGTTCATTATTATCCCTTTTCTCTTCCATAGAAGATCACTTGCTTCCACTTGATAATCTCTTCAGTCCTGTAAAGAGGAACTTCTACATATAATCCTTTTGAATTAATCCAATAAGTCTTCTATATTGCTCGTAAGTTTCTTCTTCACGATCTCTCTAGCATCCTCAAACTTTATCTTCAATTCTGATATATTTTTATTTTTCTCTTTTTCATGTTTACACTACTCCCTTTTTTTTCATTTTATGTTCAATTAAAATATACGAAATTGCTTAGCATATTGTAGTTTAAATCAAGGTGGAGAGGCAGGTAAATTAATTTATAATTAATTATAAAAATAAATATAAAATTATAAATATATTTGTAATTAATTATATGCATAATTTATAATTACTCTCCTTCAAATCCAGATTAATCATTTTTAAAATTACATGCCTCCGCCTCAATAACTATAGTTCCAGTTCCATTTACATTTATGAAATCATTTATTCTATGTTATAAACTTTACGAAGTATAATGGATAAGAATGTTTATTTCAATACATTTTATTTTAATTTTTTTTTTTTGCAGTGGGGGGTGGGGGTGGGTTTGTAGAGGGGGAGGGGTAATGAAGAGGGCTACACATCTGCTCCAAACTTGACGTTTTTGAACCCCGACTTCTCGAACAGGCTTAGCAGCGCCGGTTTTAATTACTTCTCTTACCATGTATAATTAATTGTATTCTATAAGTTTATCTAATAGAAAATAAAAAATAATTTATTATACAATTAATAATACCAAGAACTATAGGAAACATGACTCAGTTCGTTACGGATTTTGGGTGTTAACTCGTACAATAAGTAAATATATATTATATATATATATATATATATATATATATATATATATATATATATATATATATATATATATATATATATATATATATAATATATATATATATATATATATATATATATATATATATATATATATATATATATATATATATATATATATATATATATATATAATATATATATATATATATATATTATATATATATATATATATATAATATATATATATATATATATATATATATATATATATATATATATATATATATATATATATATATATATATATATATATATATATATTATATATATATATATATATATATATATATATATATATATATATATATATATATATATATATATATATATATATATATAATATATATATATATATATATATATATATATATATATATATATATATATATATATATATATATATATATATATATATATATATATATATATATATATATATATATATATATATAT
>SEYY01000821.1:107517-115017 GCA_009176605.1 Armadillidium nasatum
CTTCTTGCGAAACTCATACATGGATGACGAAGGGAACAGCTGGCATATATATATATATATATATATATATATATATATATATATATATATATATATATATATATATATATATATATATATATATATATATATATATATATATATATATATATATATATATATATATATATATATATATATATATATATATATATATATATATATATATATATATATATATATATATATATATATATATATATATATATATATATATATATATATATATATATATATATATATATATATATATATATATATATATATATATATATAAGGTTTTCTCATTGGCATGGAAGCGTACATTACATGCTCTTTCCCTTTCTTAAACTTAACTAACCTTGGTTAAACTCTATTTGTTATCGTGCTGTTCGCTGAAGGGATGCTGCCTTCAGGGATTACCGTCGTCTTCAAACTCATCTTCATCTGAGAATCCTGCAAAATCTATTTTTCGAAACACCAAAACTTAATTTCTCCATTCGAAAATGCAATAATATAATCTTTCTGGCTCCTCCTTCTCAAGCATTTTCTGGCATTTTGAAAAAAAAATTTAATTCTAACATTGCTTCTTCCTTTATTCTCTTCTAGTATGTTCTGACGGCTCAACTGTCAATTTCCCTTTTATTAAAGTTGAACTCTTCGCTTAAACCTTTGCCTCTAATTCGACTTTAGACGATTCTAAATTTATATTTCCGCCTCCAACTCCTTTATGCCTATTATATTGTATCTTCTTAAAACGTCATATCTGCTCTCTCTGTCTCTGAGTTTAACACTAAGAAGATGTACAGTCTTGAAGGTATCCCTCCTGCGGTTCTCTGAGCTTGCATCCTGCCTAGGTAAACTATCTCGTCTCAGTCTTTCTACTTCAATCTTTTCGTCTTGCTGTTAAATCCTCTCATTCAATCTGTGCAGTAAAAGGGGAACCCTTCTCAACCCTTTAACTACCGTCCAATTTCTGTCTAACGTTTTCGAATCTATCCTTAACGGAAGATTTGGAAACATCTCAAAAACTCTAATCTAATCACTGATCGCCAGTATGGCTTTCGTAAGAAACACTCTACTGGTGATCTTTTTTCCATTCTTTCTGACTCTTGGTCAACCCCTATATCGAAAGCCTTCGATAATGTCTGGTACAAAGCTTTGATTTTAAAACTTCTCTCTTTCGGAATCTATTCTTCCCTCTGTGACTTTATCTCGGATTTAATTTGCGGCAGTTCTATAGCTGATATTGTAGGCGGCCACTGTTGTTTCTTTAAATCTATTAATAGCTGTATTCCTCAGAGTTCGGTCCTATGTCCAATTCTTTTCCTGTTTATCATTTATAACCTATTACTTCATATCAGCATAACCTCTATTACTTCATCAGCTATCCACTTCTATTCCGAAGACTCCATCTTTCATTTCTTCTTTCAATTTGAAAGACATCGTTCCCAACAGCAGTTAATAAACCCAAGGAGTATAGCCTTGGAGAAACTTACCTCTGATCTTTCTCGTATTTCAAATTGGGGCAGAGAAAACATGGTCTTTTTCAATGCCTCAAAAACTAAATTCCTCCTACTCTCTACTCGACGCAGCCTTCCACCCAACTATAACATCTTCGAGCAAACTTTCATCTGTCATTAATATTCTGGGAATATCTTTTTCTCGTGAATTTTCTTTGAAGTATCACATTACTTCTTTCTAAACAAGCTTCCATGAGGTTGGATGTTCTGTACTCAACTGGTAAAGTTCCGAATACACTTCCCTTTTATCTATAGAGAGTGACAATAATTCGACTGGCAGAAAGAGACTGGAGATAATTAGTGAGAGCAGAAGAGTTGATAAAACGAAAAGCCCTAGACTCCACCTTTTCAAGGAAAACTGTATGATTGGAACCACCCCAGATGTGTGCGGCGTTTTCCATACAGGGGTGAACACTATACAGAACAATCAACTGGGATGGCGTGAAGAAATTTCAAAAGTGCCCTTAGAAGTTTCTTTAGAAAGAGAAATAATGTGATCTTTCCAAGAGAGAGATCACAAAAAATAGGACAAAGGAAAGTTTGAGTTGTATAAAAAGTTGTGTCGAGTAGATAGATGGTGGAATTGAGCTTTTGAGGCATTGAAAACGACCATTTTTCTCTTCCCCAATTTAAAACACGAGAAAGATCAGAGGTTAGTTGGTTCAAGGCTATCCTCCTTGAGTCTATATTAACTGTGTTGAGAGGGGCTTTACTCAAATTGATAGGAGTAAGAGTGGAGTAATCGGCATAGGAGTGGATAGATGATGAAGTAATAAAGTAATAGAGAGAAGATTATTAATAGAACAACTGGAAAGGTAATCAAGGAGAAGGTCACAGAGAGAAGGATAGATTCCTAAAGTGTGAAGTTTGAAAATCAAAGCAAAGTGCCTGACTTTATCTATATCTATCTATCTATCTATCTATCTATCTATCTATCTATCTATCTATCTATCTATCTATATATATATATATATATATATATATATATATATATATATATTATATATATATATATATATATATATATATATATATATATATATATATACTGTAATTTTTCAACAACCATTTAAGAAAATTTGGTTGTTATCCTTAGTTAGATTTACCCATATATACAGAAAACATATTATAACAATGTCTTGACTAATTGGGTATTAATTCCAGTGTTTTATCATGCAAATAGAATTCTCTGAGAGTAATAATTCTATGTCAGAATCTTCGCTTTATTTCCTTATGAGAGAAAAAGTTGCCAATATTTCATAAGCTTTTCTTTTGTGAGTTGTCATGAGAAAAGTGAATTGACTGTTTATAAACTCATGAATATTAGTAATGTCTATTTTTGATGAATCATGATTATTTATATATATTATATATATATATATATATATTTATATATAATATATATATATATATATATATTATATATATATATATATATATATATATATATATTATATATAATATTATATACTATATTAATGTTTATTGTTGTAAATTGATTTTTATGCTTTGTCTATTTAAAAGAAAAAAAATTAAATTTATGTTATTAATATTGTTCACGCAGCTTTGTTTACTACCTAAAAGATTGAGATTGATACAAAACTAGAACTAGAAATTATCTAAGATAATTAGAAAAAGTTTTGCTGAAAATCAAAGAATTATTCAAGATATTTTTAAATAAATTTTTTATTATTAAATTTAATCTATTAAATTATTAAATTTATGATTATAAAATTCTTATTTACAATATTAGGAAGAAAAGTTTTGTACAAAAAAATCATTCTTTTTTGAGTTCTAGTATAATCGATATTGAAAGTGTATCAAATGTCAAATTTATTTAAATGTAATCAGAGGTTTTAGTCTCGTTAATTACATAAAATTTTAAATATTTTTTGGAACAGACTTAAAATCTTTCACCAAAAGAAAAATTTTGTCAGAAAAATAGCTTTTTCAATGAGAATTTTTCCACTTTCTCGCTGAGCAATTTTACTACTGATATTAAAATGAAATTCCTTGTTAAATAATTCCAACAATTTTACTACAAAAAAAAAAAAAAATTTATACAATTATACTATAAAAAAAATTCCTTGGTCAAGAATTTCAACAACTTTACTACTGATAAAAAATGAAATTCCGTCGTCAAAATTCCAACAACTTTACTAGTAAAAAAAATGAAATTCCGCAGTCAAGAATTTCAACAACTTTACTACTGAAAATAATGAAATTCCCTAATCAAGAATTCTAACAATTTTACTACAAAAAAAATAAAATAAAATTTATACAATTTTAATATATAAAAAAAATTCCTTGGTCAAGAATTCCAACTTTACTACTGACAAAAAATTAAATTCCGTCTTCAAAATTCCAACAATTACTAGTAAAAAAAAGAAATTCCGTAGTCAAAAATTGCAACAACTTTACTACTGAAAAAAAAATGAAATTCCCTAGTCAAGAATTCCACCAATTTTACTACTGAAAAAAAAAAAAAGAAATTTCGTGGTCAAGAATTTCAGGAATTTTACACCTGAAAAAAAAAAAATATGAAATTTCGTGGTCAAGATTCTTGATCCACACTGAATGATAGTCTCTTGTGAAATGTAAGTTCAGAGGTGTTCACCTTTTGATTCAACCTATTAATGTTTAATGACTGCTGTTATTTTGGTAGCATTGGAATCTCGAAACCACTTTTACTCTTTTATATTACTGACACAATTGCACAAACATAATTATTATATCTATCTATCTATCTACCTATCTATATATCTATCTATCTATCTATCTATCAATCTATCCATCTATCTATCTATCTATCTATCTATCCATCTATCTATCTATCTATCTATCTATCTATCTATCTATCTATCTATCTATCTATATATATATATATAATAAATATAATATATATATATATATATATATATATATATATATATATATATATATATATATATATATATATATATATATATATATATATATATATATATAATATATATATATATATATATATATATATATATATATATATATATATATATATATATATATATATATATATATATATATATATATATATATATATATATATATATATATATATATATATATATATATATATATATATATATTATATATATATATATATATATATATATATATATATATATATATATATATATATATATATATATATATATATATATATATATATATATATATATATATATATATATATATATATATATATATAATATATATATATATATATATATATATATGTATATATGTAGTAAGCAAACAAAAAGGAACCAATTTTAATAATTAAATAACTACATTAATAGGCAAAGAATTTACTTAAGCAAGAACAAGACATCAATTCTTTTAGCAATTTTGACTTGCAATCCAAAAAACCGAAGTTCAGCGACCGACCTCGTGACCCTGTCTTGGAGGCTCTTATCCGGTGACCTCATTGTCGCCTAATTAACTAAACTTCAAAATTTTTGCCGCTACGCTTTTGACTCGCGCTCTCACTTTCATTTTGGTCTACTTTTTTTTTTTTTTTTTTTTTTTTTTTTTTGAATGTAACTGAAATTTCGAATGGATGGCAAAATTGAACGGATTTTTTTTTAAACCAGGAAATTTGTTGATATATACATTATATATTGCAAAAGTCATAATATATAATATATATTTATTATATATATATATATATATATATATATATATATATATATATATATATATATATATATATATATATATATATATATATATATATATATATATATATATATATATATATATATATATATATATATATATATATATATATATATATATATATATATATATATATATATATATATATATATATATATATATATATATATATATATATATATATATATATATATATATATATATATATATATATATATATATATATATATATATATTATTACAAATCAGAACTAGAATGAAGGATTCAACACTTGCCCTAAAAATCAAATTTATTTAACAATATTATTGACAAATTTAAAAAAAAAAGAAAAAACAATAATAAATAAATAAATAAATTAAAAAATATAAATAATGCTTGAAAATTGCACGCTAAGGCAAGCACGGGACTAGTTTTATTAATTTGTCATTTTTTATTCTATTTTATTTTTATTTTTTATCTTTTCTTTCATTGGAGCTTAAATTTTCTCTTTTGTAATTTCATAGATTGAACACAATCTCTTTACAAAATGCAGCAGCAATCATGAATCATGTGTCATTTTGATGTCCCTTATCCCTTGATATCATTTCCCTGTCACTTTGATACCTTGATGTAAGCTCTCTCTTTGCCTTCTACTGAAGTCATCTTAAATTAAATATTAATTTATCTATATCGTATATAACTATTAAGAAACTGAAGATTATTGCACATTATAAAGCAACCCAACTCCAGAAGATTTGCAATCGTTTTTTTGATATATAAAATATTTATAATTTGTAGATCTTTTGCTTTATAGGAAGTTAACTCCCACAAAAAAAAAAAATTCAAAGCTCTTGACTGCAATTCAGTTTATTAGGTTACTGGAGTGTAAATAATTATTCATAGGTTTCATTTTTAGCTAATCATCAAATGGAATTAGAATATATATATATATATATATATATATATATATATATATATATATATATATATATATATATATATATATATATATATATATATATATATATATATATATATATATATATATATATATATATATATATATATATATATATATATATATATATATATATATATATATATATATATATATATATCTATATATATATATATATATATATATATATATATATATATATATATATATATATATATATATATATATATATATATATATATATATATATATATATATATATATATATATATATATATATGCTCCTCTGATGGGAAAAATCAGTGGTCGTGCAATAAACGGCCGACATGAACCGTTATAAGTCGTTTGAAATCTTTAAAGCCATAGGAAGTGCTGAAAATAAAAGATGAAAATGTGATCCAGCTTTTGCCAGTACTGTACTTGTAAGAATGAACACAACTATTAAGGCTAGGGTCGGTGACTTGGACAGTGAAATATGGAGACTTTGTAGAGAGAGATTTATTAGTTTTAAGAGCTCCTCGGAAGAGAGGGCTTATGATTAAAGTTCGAAAGGAGAATTTCCATTGTAATAACAATAGTATAATGGGAGTACTACAAAATTTCTGCCCCAGGAAAGAGACTGAAGAAGCTAGTGAGAGTAGGAGAGTTATTATGAAAACAAAAGTTTTCTTTTAACATTTTCATGAAAAGCTGTGTGAGTTAAATCACCCCAGATATTAGACGCATGTTCCATACACGGACGAACAACTCCCTTATACAGATCAAACTAAATCTAAGAAATCTTAGTTTAACTCTGCTTGTTCTCGTACTATTCCTACAGGGATGCTGCCTTCAGGGATTACCGTATTCTTTAACTCTAGAAACTTACGCATCATATATTTTATTCGGGAATCGGGCAAAACATATTCTTAGCAACACCAAAAACACAATTCTCAGTCGTAAATGGGATAATTTTTCTGGTTCTTCTTTCTCTCGCCATTTTGCCTCTAATTCAACTTAGATGATTCTTGAGCTGTTCCTACTCCTTCAACCCCATCCTACTCATTTATACCAAAAATTGTAATTTCTTCCAATACGTCATTTCTGCTCTCTCTGAGATAAACACTAAGAAGCAGTACGGTCCTGATAGTATCTTTTCTTTAGTTCTTAAAACTTGTGTTTCTGAACTTGACCCTAGCTTGGTAAACTATTTTGTCTCTGTCTTTCTACTTCAAAATTCTCTTTTTGCTGGAAACTTGCGTTCATTCAGCCCGTGCCGAAAAAAGGGGACCCCTCTTAACCCTCTAACTATCGCCCCATTT
>SEYY01000821.1:125017-127517 GCA_009176605.1 Armadillidium nasatum
ACAGATCGCCATCACTCACGGGCAGAGCCCTTTTCAAGGAGGGGAGACACACATGCAGTTTACTGTTAAAGTTTGGAACACACTACCTTAATCTATTTTCCAAACTTCATTTAACTTGCATATCTTCAAATTTAGTGTACCTTAATATGTCGCGCAATACTTGACCAGGATTCCGGTATTTCCCCAATTCTGGTGGAACTTAATAAGACTCTCGCCTCTCGCCTCTGCCCACTGTATATATATAATAATATATATATATATATATATATATATATATATATATATATATATATATATATATATATATATATATATATATATATATGTATATATATATATATATATATATATATATATATATATATATATATATATATATATATATATATATATATATATATATATATATATATATATATATATATATATATATATATATATATATATATATATATATATATATATATATATATATATATATATATATATATATATATATATATATATATATATATATATATATATATATATTGCTAAAATAAATTTTAGGTCTCAAAAACCTCTCCCCATTCTACTCACTTTCTCAGTTGACTAATTCCTACGCTATTCAGAGAGAAGTAAATAGAATTACACAGAGACATAACAGAAAGAGAATATAATATACATAAACTGAATGTCATTACTATAAAGGAAGGAATGTGAACGTTATTTATTTCATGTAATATCAAAATGATTTATTATCAAGATATTAGAAGGTATTAAAGGTAGCGGAACATTAAAGCTCTCTTTTGCAACACAACTTATTTATTTTTTACCACAAGTTAATTGTATTATCTGACTATAATTACTACATTCGCCTCTCTCTCTCTCTCTCTCTCTCTCTATATATATATATATATATATATATATATATATATATATATATATATATATATATATATATATATATATATATATATATATATATATATATATATATATATATATATTATTTTTTTTATTTCACCTCTGGTGGCAAAGGCCAGAGGCCTACTAAAATTCCACCAGAGTTATGGGGGAAGATGGGATCCTGGTCAAATTAAAGGCCGACGTGACCTGATACACGACGTTTGAATGTGTGTAAGTCATAGGAAGTTGGGAAAATAGAAGGGAGTGTTTCCAGACTTTACCAGTAGAGTACATGTAGGACAAAGCATAGCGGTTAAGTCTGGGGTCAGAGAGTTGGACAGAGAAAGGATGAGACTGTGTAGAAAGTTGAGTAGCACGAGCCTTTCTCAGTGGAGAAGGTATGCGAAGAGAGAGTTCAGAAGAGAAGTGTCCATTGTAATAGCGATAGCATACAGAGAGTGACTGGAGAGAATTAGTGAGAGCAGGAGAGTTCATAAGACGAAAAGCATTAGACTCCAACTTCTCAATGAGAGCTGTATGAGTGGAACCATCCCAGATTTGTTAAGCACACTCCATACAGGGGTGAACAAGACCCCTATACAGAGTAAACAACTGGGGTGGATTGGAGAAATACTATATGATCATTCCAAGAAAGATCACGAGAATAAGAAACACCAATTATATTAAGAACAGATGAAGGTCTGAGTCGAGTGTTTTCGAAGAAGATATCATAGTTGTGTGGAAGATTTGAGGAGGAATTGAGTTTTGGTGGCATATATATATATATATATATATATATATATATATATATATATATATATATATATATATATATATATATATATATATATATATATATATAATATATATATATAAAAATTATATAAATAAAAAAATTACATCAAAGTTTACTCTATATCAGGGGTTGGCAATCATTGGCACGCGTGCCAAATTTGTATATATAAATATTAAATATATAAATATAATATATATATATATATATATATATATATATATATATATATATATATATATATATATATATATATATATATATATATATATATATATATATATATATATATATATATATATATATATATATATATATATATATATATATATATATATATATATATATATATATATATATATATATATATATATATATATATATATATATATATATATATATATATATATATATATATAGAGATGGAATTTATTAAAAAAAATTCCATTTTAATTTATTTCCAAAGTTCCAAGTGTAATAAAATATTAACGAGTTTCTCACTAACTTTTTGGACCCACTCTTCATTTTCCTACTGTACCTAAAACAAAAAATATACTTAAATTTCCGTGTATAGTGTCACTTGCATCTCATCTTTATAGAAATATTCTTACTGTACTTGAAGCTACATTTCCCCATTCTTTTAAATTATAAATCCCTCTCAATTTCTACCTTCTTCAGACGCAAGGAATCTCACTCAATGCTTCTCAGATCCTCAGTAATTTATTTATTTAAGTTTGTCAGTTGTAGTGCGGCGTATGTAGGCCAAACTGGTCTACAATTAAAAGTGAGGATTGATGAGCATAGAGGAGTTTCCTTTAG
>SEYY01000821.1:162517-177517 GCA_009176605.1 Armadillidium nasatum
ATATATATATATATATATATATATATATATATATATATATATATATATATATATATATATATATATTATATATATATATAATAATAATAATAATAATAATAATAATAATAATAATAATAATAATAATAATAATAATAATAATAATAATAATAATAATAATAATAATAATAATAATAAGAGCTATATACCTTTTTTGCAATTATATTTATTTATTTAAACAGTATTACATCAAAACAAAAAGAATAAGCATATAATATGCCTTTGTTAAATAACACTAGACTAGATGCATGTTGAATACACTTCGTTCAATAATAATAATAATAATAATAATAATAATAATAATAATAATAATAATAATAATAATAATAATAATAATAATAATATATAATAATATAATAATAATAATATATATATATATATATATATATATATATATATATATATATATATATATATATATATATATATATATATATATATATATATATATATATATATATATATATATATTATATATATATATATATATATATATAATATATATATATATATATATATATATATATTTATTATATATATTATAATAGATAAAAAAATTAAATTATAAAATTATAGTTTATTATTTTTACAAAATCTTTATTTTTGTAACTCAATAAAATGATAATCGATGGATTACGAAAAAGTGAAATTATGCCCAGAACAAACTGTGGAAAAGACCTTGCACATGCAATAAAGTTTCCAACAATTTTAGACTATCGTACCCGTTACCTTTACCACAAACCTATTGAACTACAGGTTTTCAACAAAGTTTTGTAGGTTCCCAGAGCCTATCTTGCCTAGGTGCCTACATAGGAATTAACGAATAGAATACTTCTAGAAAATATCCAAGATTTGCTTGAAAGACTATTTCTTGTTTTTATATTATCTTAAATTTTTGTTTTTTCTCTGGTTGCAGAACAAATAAGATAATGGCTACATTTACTCTAAGATCACTAAACGGATGTAGAAATATCGTGCCGAAGAGATTAGTAGGCTTGCCTGTGACCTTCAGTGGATATTTGCCTCAGTGGAATGCCACCTCAGATTTCAGAACTTCACATGGCAACATGGTAAGATGTGTTATATGAATTGGGGAATCTTTATATTTGTATGTTAAAGCCTCTATTTTTAATTATTAAGTCTTTTTGCTACTTTTTTATCCTTTTAGTTTGTTGGGTAGTATTTTAAGAAAATTTACTCACTAAACCTATATTAACTAGGTTACATCATTAAGGATATAAAAGTATATATATATATAATATTCTACACTATTATATATATATATATATATATATATATATATATATATATATATATATATATATATATATATATATATATATATATATATATATATTATATAATATATATATATATATATATATATAATATAGAAAATGCCTATTAACACTGTCAATAATGTTTTTATTTCTTTTTGAGTAACTGATCCATGATTCAAAGTTATATAATTTGAATGTTAGTTTATAGTTTACTAATACATATAGTATGTAATTTGATAGTCTAAATTGGGAAAAAAAAAGGTAAGCTAAAATTAAATCTGGTAGCAATATAGTTTCCTATACCTCAATTTTATTTTTTAATTTTTTAGTATAATGAAGATGTGAGATATAAATGAATTTCACATATCATAATGAAGTGTGGAATGGTAAATTTGAAGAAGTACTTTGAAAGGTAAATTCTTGGCTCAGGTCAACCACTTTTGATTCAAAACATATCCTATCAAAATTATAAAAATAAAGTATATATAAATAATTTAAATCATGCTTAATTGTGGCAGAGAGATAACCTTCGGACAAAAAATTTATTAAAATATTTTTTATAATAAGTTGTATATTACCGCATAATCCTTGATTTTTTGTTTTGATATACTGATATTCCAATATAGGAATGAACTATATTGATGTTAATAAATATATCTATATTAAAATTTATATTTCAAAAATATCAATATATAGTGAAAATGTTAACTCTTTACTACTCACAGGGTCAGGGGATACAGGGAAGAGACTCTGGTAGATAAATTCCCTACCATACATTAAAATACAATTTTCATTAAATTTTGAAATTGACTATCATTCTATTGATATATCTATATCAATATATTTATGTCAGTCTATCATTGAACAAACTTAGAGAGTTTAAATACAAAAAATTTGTTTTAAATTTTTGGTTGATTTATAATACCCAAACTTTTTATACTTCAATTATACTCTATTTGATGGATTAACTTAATCTTGCTTTCAAGCTTCAACATGTTTGAAATTATTAGAAATCAAAAGCTACTTACCTGTACCAAAAAATTTCTGCCATAAACTTATTTTTTTCCAATAAAAGACATACCATAGTAGTTTATATATATAAAACATTTGGGTACCCACTACTACTGCTACTGTTATTATCATTCATATTTTAAAGCATAACAGAATTAAAATTAAATATACAAATGTATGGTACCATAGGGTGGGGGAAAAGTAACCACCCTCTTAAAGTGAAATTTAATCAATTTTTTTTTTTAGAAAAACTATTCACATTCTCAATTTTAAATTTTTTTTTTTTTAGAAAAGTCTATATTCCAATATTTTATATAAAATAAATTTAATCAATAACTATAAAAAAAGTTTCCCCCTTTTTGTGTAAATTTATTTGAGAAAATACGAAATTTTTTCTGAAGTCTTCCCCAAAAAAACCATATTGACTATGAAAAAATTCAACTAAATGGGCATAAAAAAAAATAAAAAGGAAAGATAGATGTTTCCATATAAAATAATGTAAATTTTCTTTAGAGTAGAAAATATTAATGCTTTTCTGCAACAGGATAAAACTAACCATTAAAAATCTAAATAACTTTATATTTTTCAACCAATATACATGAAATTTTCAGAGGTTATAAAGATCGGCTAGATACACATTTTTATTTAGAAATATAACCAAAATTTTTTTAAAATTTCCCCATGCACAGCAACAAAATGGTTGGATATATGAAAAAATTTTCTAAATAAAAAATGCTTATCTTATCCAACTGTACAACCTCTGCAAGGTTTTTTATATCCCCAATCATTTTGTTACTTTGCATGGGAAATTTTTTAAAATTTTCTGAGTTTTCCCATGCACAGTACCAAAATAATTGAATATAAATTTTTTTTTTACAGAGGTTATACATGTTTTGTGGGTTACACATTTTTTATTTAGAAAGATTTTTGTATACTCGGCCATTTTACTGCTGTACATGAAAAAAAAAACAATAATTTGAAATTTTTCGCATGCACAGCAATAAAATGGTTGGATATATAATTTTTTTTTTTTTTTCAGAGGTTGGGCAAGTTACACATTTTTTTTTATATATTTTTTTTATTTAAGTTAAATTTTTGTTTGCCCAACCATTTTTGTGCTGTTCACAAGAAAAATTTTAAAACTTTTTCATGCACAGCATCAAAATCGTTGAATATACAAATTGTTCTAAATAAAATTGTGTATCTCTCCCAATTATAAAACCTCAGAAAATTTCATGAACTTTGCATAGGTAGTAAAAAAGTTATATCCAAAAATATTTTTCACAAATTTTTTTTAAAAGTTTCATGATTATGGGTATTCATGGCAATTAGACTTGGGCAGCCAACATGAAAAGTTCAAGTATAATAAAATGAATATCAATGATTTAACTATTTACTGGTCAATTATCAAGTTATTTTGACAAAGGGAATATGCTGAAAAATTTGCATAAATTTTGCTCCCGTAAATGTCTTTGATTTTTGTCAAATATTTCAGTCCAAACACATTTTCTTCTTCAAATTGTGTTCTAGGTAATCTATAATACTAATTTTATCCATTTATATTATTAAAATGCACTACCGAATAGCCATTTTTAAATATTGTGCAGTGGTTAAGTTTTCCCCTCATTTCATTTTTTTTTGTCTCCTTCAATTTTCAAAAATTTTTAAAAAATAGTAATTTGCATATTTCCATATTATACTTTATATGAAAATATTCAGAAAGGTTCATATTTCTCAAAAGTTTGTTAGGGGTTTTGAATTACATTACTGTAGTGAACAGAGTAATGATAGATTTTCATTTTTTTTTTACTATTGAAGATGATGAGGTTAATTTACTTAAGATGTGTCGATTATAATTAAGCAAACCCTGATGATTAACATAAAAACATTTTAGAGGAAAGTAGTAGTAATATTGGATATGCTTTATAATAAAAATAGTTGTAGGTCTGAGTTATAGTGAGATGGCAAAGAACTGGAAAATTGTTTATTCTGTGCCAGTTTGTAAAAAAAAAAATAGTTGCAAAGGTATTGGAAATTAGAGGCTATTACTTTTTTCTCATTAGTCATAAAAGATTCTGAAAAAGATATTGAAAAGTTGAATAGTTATTGGAATAATAAATAATTGAAAACAACTCTGAGATAGGCTATTCAATTAAATTTTTAATGTCTTTGTTTGACAGTCTCAATTAGCTTATGTATCTTCTATTTTTTTTCCCAATGTTCTCTTGAATCAGGGAGGCTAAAGGCTTGAGAATAGTCATAGATATGTTAAAGAGAAGCTTGAGGATTAATATCATATCAGTACGCAGAGAATCTTGATGAAACTGCTTTGTAAACTTAATTATCAGAGAAGTTTTATTATTGGAATGAAAGAGGTGAAGATTAAAATAAGAGAATGATAGATAAATCAAAGAATACTTTCAATAAGATGTATTTTGGTTAGAAATAACAACATTAATTCAAGGAAAAGATTGCTGAATATTAAATGTGATCAATGTATTGATGTGATGTAGAAACTTAAAGTAAGACACATGAAAGGAGGCTACTAGAAACAAAAACTTTGTTCTGTAAATGAACAGATAATCAAATAAATAAACCTTTTAAGGAGTTTGCTAAAAGTAGTTGAAATTCAGGATAATAGAGAGAGGAGAGGGACAATTCATGGTTACAGAATGCACAAATGAATGTCACATTATAATATATAAATATATATATATATATATATATATATATATATATATATATATATATATATATATATATATATATATATATATATATATATATATATATATATATATGGTAGTTTGATAAGATTATTATTAAAATTATACTTTAAAGGCAGAAAAGTAAATGTTATTTTAAATAGGCATTTATAACCTAGATGGAAAGACTACAATTCTACAGAGGTTTATAGTATAGTTGCAAATGCAGAATAAAAATACTTTATTTATTAAAGATGCAATTAAAGAAACAACAGATATCAATATAATCTATGCATTTCTTTAGGTTGGCATATTGTATATAATGAGGTTGTGTACTTATATCATGAAAGTTTTAAATGTTTAGCACATGAAATTTTTATTTTTGTATATTTCTTTTATCTTTAGTTTAGGTTGGTTCATATGTTATATAACTTACGCAGTCCTCTTTTATTTCACTTTAAATATTTATAAATTAAACCCTAAAAATTTTCATTTAATTACAGTATATACCATAACCTGTTTGTTTGCATATGTTATAACATACTACTGTATGTTAAAAAAGAAACACCCATTTTACGTGAATATGTTAGTGCATGTCAGTTGTTAAAATATTTATAGTGATATTATTATTATTAATGTTAATTGGAAAAATAATACATGGAAATATGACAAGTTTAGATCTAGCTCAGTTGGTTAAAGTCCTAAAAAGAGAAATCCACAATATATCATTTGAAAAAGAAAAAAAAAATTAAAAGTTCAATAAAATTGCCCATGTACGTTAATTATCACTAAGGTAAGTATAAAACATTGTAATTGGCTCAATTTAGTTTTTACATGATATTAACCAATAGATTTGTTTTATTGACTCTTCATTATTATTATGAATTATATTAATATCTCAAAAATCTTCATGTCCATTAGCTATTATACTTTTACCTATTTGTTTTTAAGTTGATATTTTGCTTTTATTTTTTTTTTGTTTCTTTATAGGCAAAGAAGGAAGGTGTTAGAAAAGAATATGATACTTTTGGAGAACTTGAAGTCCCCAACAATAAATATTATGGATCACAAACTGTTAGATCAGTTTTGAATTTTCCCATAGGAGGAGAAACGGAACGAATGCCAGTAAGTTAAACTTGAATTTTGTTTATATGTTGTAGCTTAAGGTAAAGAGGTAAACTCTGCATAAGTCTAACCATCATTTTAGTTGAAAAAACATTTCTAGAACACAATTTACAAGTTATCATACAACTTAAGAAACAAAGAAAATTGTAACAAAAATTGATAAATAGGTATCAGTACCCACAAAAGAACTTATGCTCATTATGTGTTATCTATTCAAACCAAACCCTACCAAACTCTTGCACATGCAATTTACTTTAAAAAATAGTTTAGAAGTTTGTAACCATTATTAGTATGGATCAATTAGTTGTCATACCCAGATCACTCATGTACATATTCAGCCTCTTCAAATTGTATATGAACTTTTAGAACTTCTAAGGACCTTATCTTGAGACAAATTAATTCAAATATTTATTGACCTTTCTGAAAATTTTCTTTCTCAATTATTTGCATAAACCTACCCCTTTTTTATTTCTATTTTGACCTTACATTCAAAGCTATTTTATTCCTTAATTTGTGGTTCAAATTAAATGTTACTCATTTTTTCACATGTAGTAGCTGTACTGTTAATGAATTCAGATGTACTTTAATTGATGTTTCTGTAGTTATATTAGATCTCCCATATTTTACTGATTAGTTTCCATTATTACTTTTATTATTATATATATATATATATATATATATATATATATATATATATATATATATATATATATATATATATATATATATATATATATATATATATATATATATATATATATATATATGCTCCAGATCAAACAATAATCAATTATTATTATTATTATTATTATTATTATTATTATTATTATTATTATTATTAATAGAAACCTGTGATAAAAGCCTTTGGTATTCTGAAAAAAGCTGCTGCTGAAGTTAATAAGGAATATGGTTTAGATCCAAAACTGGCCGAAGCCATATCGAAAGCTGCAGATGAAGTTATTAGTGGTGAACTGTATGATGAACACTTTCCACTAGTTATTTGGCAAACAGTAAGATCAATTTATAAATTTTTTTGTACATACATGCTTTTCCTGTTCTCTGTACAGAGAACGTCAGTTGCATGTAATTTTATCCATTAATTTGCTTAATTTTTTTTTTTTTTTTTTCAGGGATCTGGTACACAGTCAAATATGAATACAAATGAAGTTATTGCAAATAGAGCTATTGAAATACTTGGAGGAGAATTAGGGTCGAAAAAGCCTGTTCATCCGAATGACCATGTAAACAAAAGTCAGGTATGAACTTAAAGAAGATAATAATAATGCATAAAATACATCCACTTTCTGAAAAATTCCTTTTAAATGAGAATTGATATGGCTTTTATTCTGTAGTCTGATAGTTAATTTAGGTTGGGATCGCGTCTCTTTCAAATTATGTGACAAGATGGACTTTTAAGCACTAGCAAGGGTTGTTTCTTAATAACACATCATTAATGCACAACAAGTGACAGCAGTGCATAGTAGTCATGTAAAGTTTTTTTTTCTTGAAAACTTGTTCACAGAAGACTTCGCTAAGTTAAAAAAAACTGTTTTTAAATTGCGAAAAACGGCATCATCATAAAACCTTCATAATTAAAATATATAGTCTGATGTGTCGTCTTTTATATATTCCCAACAGAAGGCTGGGCACTTGAATTGAACCCCCCTCAAGGAAACTTAGTCAGGTCTCAGTCCTTGGATTGATCTGTAATGATTTGGGATACGATTTTATTATTTGAATGCTCAGAGTACTTGGAAATTTAAGGCGTTATGGTTCAATCTATAGATCATATATTTTCAAACAATGGTACAATTTTTCAAAATTATTAATGAACTCTTTCACAGAGCTACCACAACAATTCAGTATTGGTTTGTAAAACATAAAGTTCAACTTCTAATTTTTACCTGACCAATATAATCATTTGGCATAAATATCATCGGACGACGGTGCCCAATTTTGGAGAGAAGTATGGGAGAGGTATCTCTGAAACAGTTGTCAGATGTTCTGATGCAAGAATAATAATACAGCATATCACAATATTATTCTTGTATTTTATAAATCTTTTGCAAGAAGGAAAAAGAAGCTATATTTAAAGGCATAAGGTCGTCAAAATCTTTATTATAAAATTTTGTATATAAAGTTTATTTCTTAGGTGTTTACATTATTTCGTTAAATTATGAAAATAATTTAAATATTGAATTTTTAAAGAACTTAGGCTGAGAGGGATTTTGGCAAAAACATAATTCTTATGGGCTAATGGGAAAAGAGAGTATTAACAATTATTTAAAAATTGGAAATGTTGATAGATTTGAGGTTACAAGAAAAGAGGATCAGTATGGGAAAATAGGGAGAGAGGAAGATCTAGATTAAAATTATATGAATTTAGTAGTTAATGGCTTATTGAGGGTTTTAGGAAGAAAAGGTGAGCAATTGTTAAACATAAAATAGATGCTTTGCAATCATTAGTGTAGATTTGATTATGTGAAGAGATTCTTTATGCCATCCTAAGTGTTCCCGAAATAGGGTTAAAATATCACTGGAGAAAACAAAATGATTTGAAAGTTTATTTATCTTGGAATTTATCTTGAATAACTTGACAAAAAATTATTATTATTAAATTTTTATTTACTTATATTTCTTGATAGATAATATTCTAGAAAAATGCAATAATTTTAAAAAAATTTCATTTGAGTAATTTGGCTTTACATAAGTTATTATTCCTTTGTGGTTCATACTTTTAGTGTTAAAATTAATTTCAAACTACTCTTCCCTTATGAAGTTTAATAAATGTTCCACATAATACTTTGTTTATATGTACGTTAATTATTTTTTATTTATTATTCCTTTAAGATAATTCTTTTATGTACTATTTATTTTATTAATAGAGTTCTAATGATACTTACCCGACTGCTATGCACATTGCAAGTGCTATGGAAGTTCATAATACATTATTGCCAGGTTTAAATAATCTTCTGAAGGCATTAAGAGCAAAAGAAAATGAATTTAATGCTATTATCAAAATTGGAAGGACTCACACACAGGTAGTTATTTACATTTTCTTTTTTTAAAAGAGAAAGGTGAAATATTGTAATGGTTGTTTCAGATTTCTAATAATGAGTAAAATAGAGAATATTCTTTTCCCTTTTTTTTTATAATTGTAACTTTTATCATAAAGTTAGTTAATGATGTTAATATATTACCATGAAACTTTTGTAATTTAGAATATCAATATCTAAATAGTTTTCGTAATTTAGCAGTAGGTCGCTCATTATGGGTGCTTAGATTGTGTATATGTTTCAAAAAATCATATTTCATTCTTTCTGTTTTAACAGGATGCAACTCCTTTAACATTAGGGCAGGAATTCAGCGCATATGCACAACAAATAGAATTTGGTATTGAGCGTGTGAAAAATTGTTTGCCGAGGATTTATATGCTTGCAGCTGGTGGCACCGCTGTAGGAACAGGGCTTAATACCAGAATTGGATTTGCAGAGAAAGTTGCTGCAAAGGTATCATAGTTATTACTTTATTACATTTTATGGGAATACTTATCATTTCTCAGTATCCTTTTCAAAGATATTCAAATTGTATTTATTAATAATTAGTTATTATTATTATTAGGTTTCAGAGTACACTAAACTTCCCTTTGTAACAGCTCCAAATAAATTTGAGGCTCTTGCTGCTCATGATGCCATGGTAGAATTGTCTGGTGCTTTAAACACTGTTGCTTGCTCCATTATGAAGATTGCTAATGATATCAGGTTTTTGGCTTCTGGACCACGTTGTGGATTAGGGGAAATCTCCTTACCAGAAAATGAGCCAGGGTCATCTATCATGCCTGGTTAGTAAAAAGACTAATTTTGTTAGTTCCTATAGTCACAAGTCAAGGAAATTATTGTAGCTATATTTTTAATTTTAAGACTGCATTAGGCGTTTCTTATATTGCGTTACCATTACGAATGAAAAACATTTCTTTGGAGAATCACTTGGGATATGAGATATTTAATTTTTCAACAAGACCTTTTTCAGTTTAAATCTTCATTAGAGTTTGATTTTAAGATTATTTTAGTTCAGACATTTATATCCGTGGGACACTTGCAATATCCACTCATTATTTAGTAGTTCGTTAACTTTTATGTTGATTATCATTATTATCATTTGAGTTGCATAGCATCTTTTGTAGAAAATATGAGGTTATTCTCACTTTTTCTTCATAACTTTTGCTGTATCTTTTAATAATATTGTGTAATAAATTATTTGTTTATGGTGTAGAATCGAAATGTTTACTCAAATAACTATTCGGTCATCAATTTTCCCTAATATCAGAGAAACCGTTTTCATTTATTACAATATAAAGTAAATAATCTAATCCTATGAAAGATCAATTTTAAATTGTTAAATTTTGTTTCAATAATATATTGGTGTAAATTTTTCATTTTTTTTTTTATTTTGATTTTTTTTTTTTTTTTTTTTTTTTTTTTATTATATATATATATATATATATATATATATATATATATATATATATATATATATATATATATATATATATATATATATATATATATATATATATATATATATATATATATATATATATTTATTTATTTTATTTATTTATTTATTTTTTATATTTTTATGAACTAGGTAAAGTAAATCCGACTCAATGTGAAGCCATAACCATGGTTGCAGCTCAGGTTATGGGCAACCATGTAGCTGTTTCTGTAGGAGGATCCAATGGTCATTTTGAGCTAAATGTTTTTAAACCCATGATGGTCTCAAATGTACTAAGGTAATTACAATATATATATATATATATATATATATATATATATATATATATATATATATATATATATATATATATATATATATATATATATATATATAATATATATATATATATATATATATATATATATATATATATATATAATTAGATGGCTTGTGGGATAGAATCCATTTTGATAGACCTAAGTTTCATATTTCAATAGTTTTATTTTGCAATGTGACTTCAAAATAACTAGATATTACGAAAATCAGAAAACAAAGTTTATGGCTATTGAATATTTTCAATCTTGTTTCAACATTTTTAATTTGGTTGAAAAAAAAAAAAATTAGTATTGGCACTCGGTATCGGGTGCTTTAAAACTAGAATATTGAGCACTTTCTTTTCCAAAAAAGATTAAAGGAGGGTGGAATGGAATCGATGCTATAAAAGAGGATGGGTTATGAAGTGCCAAAAGAAAGTCTAATGAGAAGTATAAAACAACAATTTGATAGAATAGATCTTTAAATAAAAATACTGTTCATAGATTTAAATTATAAACAATGTCTTTCAACTAAGGTGAAATAGAAGGACTGGAGAGGAGAGGAGAAAAAGATGTGGTCATAATTGTTTCCGATAATATTATTATATATTGCATACTCATACATCCCTTTTCTCTTATTGTTTCTCATTATGTATTTGAAATATAAAATAATTAGTAGTTTCAAATATTTTTTTGAAAATAATTTTGAAAGGAGCTTTGGATCATAATAATTTTACATATTAATGTTTTAATTCCAGATCCATCCGTTTACTTGGGGATAGCTGCAATGCATTTGTTGATAATTGTGTCGTGGGTATTGAAGCTAATCGAGAGAGAATTGATAAACTTCTTCATGAGTCCCTTATGCTTGTAACTGCTCTCAACCCCCACATAGGATATGATAAGGTAACGCTTCTTTTTTATAATATATATATATATTATATATATATATATATATATATATATATATATATATATATATATATATATATATATATATATATATATATATATATATATATATATATATATATATATATATATATATATATATATATATATATATATATATATCTCCTTTGCACGAAACTTTAGATATTATTCTTGATTGTATTTTTACTAACGCTAATGAAAAATTTTATTCCTTTGCTTATGTTGATTTCTGTAAATTTTTAGAGCTCTCGATTTCAAACACTTATTTTCAGTTTAACAATTGCATTTTTAAACAATGGGGTAGCAATGGGTTTTCCCTTAGGACCAACGTTTGCTAACATCTTTATGTGTGAGTTAGAAAATTTGTTAAACATGTATATTATCGCCGTTGTTGATGACTTTTGTCATTTTTAAGAAGGAACAAACTGAGTTGTTTATGGATTTCATTAATAGTTTTCATAATGATGTTGAATTTACTATGGACACAAAAACCAATAATAGTTTGTCTTTCCTTGATGTTTTAATTAAAAGAAGTGATTGTGTTTTTACAACTGAATTTTTTAGAAAGAAATTTTTTTTTGGGGGGGGCAGGGTCTAAATTATTTTAGTTATTGTAGTCGTAATTTTGAATTAAATTCTTGCAAGACCTTAATCAATAGACTTTTTAAAATTTGTTCAAATTGGAAATTGTTTAACTCTGAAGTAGAATTTTTTTTTTTTTTTTAAATTCCCATGAAAAGAACTTTTTATATATTTTATAACATACTTAAAAATTATCATTTTAATATTTACCTTCCACGTAGTTCAATGACTTGTGCTACAAAATGTTCCTTTTATGTTTCTTTTCGTTTTCTTGGAAATATATTTGTGTATTGAGTAACAAAAAAATCAGAATATGTTAACCAAACATTTTATTTTTTTAAACATCCATTGTTTTTAAAAACCCAGTAACAATTATTTTTTTTTTTTTTTTTTTTTTTTTTTTTTTTTTTGACTTCCTCGACCGTTGATGCATTCCATTATAATATATTTAAACAATTGTCCCAAATGTGTAATTTGGAAATGTACGTCGGTTGCTCCGAGCGTATGCTTAGGATTTGCTTTGACGGTTCCAGGGGTGTGAGTCATAGAACTAGCTTAGAATGATCTGTAAATGAACATTCACCTATTAGAAATCATTCTTTGGCTTATTAATATAAAATTGTGTACAATGATATTAAAGTTTTAGGACGGTGTTGTACGAGAGAGTGCTTGTTAAATTTCGGAATCTTTTTATTCATTAAACAAATTCACCCAACATTAAATAGCTATAATTCTTCATTTCCTTTATAAAGCTTCACATTTATATAGTCGACAAACTAGAAATTGTTTTAATAATTTATTTTCTACATTGTTTAGTTTTAGTTACCCACTATGTAGATACTCGTAGGTAATTAATTTATATTTATATTTTTTTAAATTTTTTTAACTGTCAAATTGATTTTTATTTTTTGTATAAGGTATTTATAAACGTAAATTTTAATTTTCTTAGCCTTGAAAATAGAAAAAGATGTTTCCAAAACGTTGCCCTGTAATATTAAAAATTAACTTTATATATATATATATATATATATATATATATATATATATATATATATATATATATATATATATATATATATATATATATATATATATATATATATATATATATATATATATATATATATATATATATATATATATATATATATATATATATATATATATATATATATATATATATATATATATATATATATATATATATATATATATATATATATATATATATATATATATATATATATATATATATATATATATATATATATATATATATATATATATATATATATATACTTTTTTTTCCTTTCTAGGCTGCCAAAATCGCAAAAACGGCACATAAAGAAGGAAGTACTCTTAAGGCGACTGCATTAAAATTGGGCTACTTAACCGAGGAAGAATTTGATAAGTGGGTTAGGCCTGAAGACATGTTAGGACCTAAGTAATTTTAATTTTGTGAGAGCTTATTTAAAAAATTTAAATTTGTAAAAATGTAAATAATTTTATATTAAATTTGTTATGCGATTTTAATTGTAATTTAATAGGTTTTCTTTTATTCTAAAGTAAAAAGACTCACTTGTATTTAATGACTAAATAAATTTATAGTTTTCTCTTTTGTTTCACTTTGAAGTTGTAGATGGTAAGGGTTTTGGGTAGTGAAGAATGATTTTGGGGTACGCGGAAAGGTCTTTGAATTATAAAATTAACTATAATCATGGGGGGAAAAATATTATTACAATTACTCGTAGAAGAGGTCTTACATGTCTCTCTTCTGTCGGGGATATGTTTTGAGGTACTAATAGGATAATTCCTTTATTTCCATTATAGTGAAGTTGTAAGTAATAAAATTTTGTTTTGCAGAATTATATTTAAAAAATTGCTTGCAAAATACCCACACTTAATTACATTTCACTACAATACTTTAAATATCAGTGAAGCGTGAGGTTCTTAGTTGCGACATTAGTGGCCAGAATAATTTTAACTGAAGATTTTCCAAACAGTTTAAATTCTTTTCGATGAAGTGAAAGCTACAATGATTTAGGCCATCATGGAAAATATATCATGGATGGGGCCAAAAATAGCAAATACACTCATAATTTTTAAGGCTCATTACTTTTACTTTTAATAATGTAGCAGCACACTAAACACGTTCTGGCGAATTTCTCGGACACGCGTCTTTCCGAAAAGGTATAATACGGTTGGAAAGTCAGAACATTGGCTAAAATCATTTGTATTATATATATATAGTTTCGTGATAGAGACAAAAAAAAAAAAAAAATGATATCAATCCCCTTTAACTTTTCTCAATTTTACTTTCCTTACTTCCTACTTTTTTTACATCAGATTATAAGCCAAATGCTAAAGAATATAATGATAATAATAATAATAGTAATAATAATCATAGAAATAATCATGATAATAATAATAAAAATCGTAAAAATAGAATTTTTTTTATAATAGTATTAATAATAAAGCTAATATTAATCATAGTATAATAATAATAATAGTAAT
>SEYY01000822.1:20776-23276 GCA_009176605.1 Armadillidium nasatum
ATGATGAAAAATTTTTTTTTATTAGTTACTTTATTTTTATTTTTTTATTTTTTTTTTAAATTTAAAAAGTTTAAAAATTATATTTATATTTATATATATATATATATATATATATATATATATATATATATATATATATATATATATATATATATATATATATATATATATATATAATATATATATATATATATATATATATATATATATATATATATATATATATATATAATATATTTATTATTATTTTCTTCTTTATGTATAGTATTCTGAATATTTTGAGTCAACGGCTTTACTTTTTTTTTTATTCACACACAAGCTTACGCAAGAACGTACACACACACAAAAAAACAACAACAAACAAACAAACAAACAAACAAACAAACAAACAAACTCTCCCCATCTTTAGTTTCAATTTTCCTCTCTCCCCCCTCACTCCCCCCTCACTCCCTCGTGTATCAAATTCAAACAGAGAATTAGATCCATTTTTCTAGTCAATCGAGAGAAATAGTTTCGTGTTTTTTTTTTTTCCTCTTCAGTGAAAATTGATGCTTGTTTTTATTGTTTCTCTAGTTTCAGCCTCTGTGTTATTATTATTATTATTATTATTATTATTATTATTATTATTATTATTATTATTATTATTATTATTATTATTATTATTATTATTATTATTATTATTATTATTATTATTAAAACTTATTATTTATTATTTAAATATCGTTAATTGTAATACTAATACATTAATAGTAGCAATAATAGTAGAAATAAAAGTACTTTTAATAATAATAATAATAATAATAATAATAATAATAATAATAATAATAATAATAATAATAATAATAATAATAAAGTTTTAACAACCCAACAATATTTATTCAAGTAATAAGAGAGTGTTAATATAATTAAAACGATTTTAATTTTATATTTTATAAATAAATTACTAGTTAATTGCATTAAATTTAATATAATTTAATTAAAATTTACTTTAATTAAATTCGGAGTTACTCTTAAAAGAGAAATTTAATGTTTGGAAAAGTATTTAAAAATTTAAACGAGAAGAGGAGAGAAAGTCAGCTTGAATATGTTTATAAATTAATAAAAAAAAGAAAAAGAAAAGAGAAAAAGAAAAAGGGAATAGAAGGAAAAGAAAAAGAAAGAAAAAACAAATAAAAAGAAAAAAAGGAGAAACAGAAAATGAAAAAGAAAAAGAAAGAAAAAAAGAAAAAAAAGGAAAGAAAAGGGAGAAAAGAAAAAGAAAAAAGAAAAAACAGAAAAAAAAAAGGAAAAAGAAAAAAAAAAAAAAGAAAAATGAAAGAGAAAATGGAAAGAGAAAAAGAAAAAGAAAAAGGAAAACAGAAGAAAAGAATGAAAAAGAAAAGAGGAAAAAGAAGAGAAAAAGAAGAATCAAAAGAAGAAGAAGAAAAAGAAAAAAGAAAAGAAAAGAAAGAAAAATCAAGAAAAAGAACTATTGTTATGATCTCTGAACAATTATTTAAACGTGTTATTTTTCCAAAGAAATTTAATAAATCTGATGTGTTTGGATAACGAAAAAAAAAAAAAAAAATATCGTCTAGATTGAGAAGCGTTGCTTCAAATGTTTCTTTAAAGGGGGAAGCTTTATATAAACCTCAGTTCGGATTCACTCTTACACACTCTCTCACATCCCTACACACCTTTATATATATATATATATATATATATATATATATATATATATATATATATATATATATATATATATATATATATATATATATATATATATATATATATATATATATATATATATATATATATATATATATATATATATATATATATATATATATATATATATATATATATATATATATATATATATATATATATATATATATATATATATATATATATATATATATATATATATATATATATTTATATATATATATATATATATATATATATATATATATATATATATATATATATATATATATATATATATATATATATATATATATATATATATATATATATATATATATATATATATATATATATATATATATATATATATATATATATATATATATATATAATATATATGATTGCAGAAACGGTGGGACTTTTTAAGGAAAGCAATTAGAAAGCTTTTAGTCTATGATCTTCCTGCTGGGCATGAAGTGGGGGTTGTCCTTTTCGATGAAGATTCATCTGTAAAACTGCCCCTTACCCCTACCCCTTCAGCCCTTGAGAAACGACAGCGTCTTGCCACTGCGTCGCTGCCAAGAAATCCTTCAAGGGTTGCCCCTAGTCAGAAATGTATCCTGTGTGGGCTACAAGAAGCAGTTAACGTGAGTTCAAATTTTTGTTTTTTGTTCGATTATTATTATTATTATTATTATTATTATTATTATTATTATTATTATTATTATTATATTATTATTATTATTATTATTATTATTATTATTATTATTATTTAATTATTAATAAAATTCAAATTATTATAATGGAT
>SEYY01000822.1:33276-35776 GCA_009176605.1 Armadillidium nasatum
TAGTCTCTTTCCCTTCGTTCAACAATTCACTAAAGTACATTTTCCATCTCTCTCCAACTTCCTTCTCTCCCTGTAATATTTCTCCATCTTCCCTTTTGACTCCCTCTCCCCTATCTTCCCCTCCTTTCTCACCCTATTTACCTCTTTCCAAAACATTTTGTTTCTTTCCTTAAAATTTTCTGCTATCTTTCTGGCTCACTCCTCTTCTACTCTTCGTTTTGCCCTCTTGACTTCTCTTTTCACCTCCCTACATCTCTCCCTATACTCCTCCCAATCTATAGCCTCCTTTGTAACCAGATACCTGTTAAAGGCGTCCTTCTTTCTTTTCACCATATTCTCCAAATCTTCATTCCACCATTCACTCCCTTTCCGCCTTCCATTCCTTATTTTCTTCCACCCACACACTTTTCTCTCAACCTCCACTAAAGCTATCTTCAATTTACTCCATTCCTCTTCATCACCCTCCACCTCACTTCTTATTACCTTTCTTCATTTCTCTCTTATTACTCTTATGTAGTCACCTCTATTCTCTTCTACTTCCAGCTTTTCTACCCGCACCACCTCCACCACCCTCTTTCTCACTTTTACTTTCTCCCAACCCCCTTTAACCTTGACCTTCGCCACTACTAAGTAATGGTCAGATATACCCATGGCTGCTCCTCTTAATACATTTACATCTAATAATCTACTCCTCTCTTCCCATCTCACACATACGAAATCCAACAGTCCCTTCTCCCCATTCACCCATGTATACTTGTGAATATTTTTCTTCATAAATCTATGTATTACCAATCATCATTCCTCTTGCTGCACATATTCAAATTAATTCAGCCCCATTTTCATTCACAACTTCTACCCTAAAGGGTCTACTATTCTTTTCACACTTCTATTACCCACCCTCGCATTCTGGTCGCCCAACAAACATATATGATCTCTATTATCAAAATTCCCCACACACTCACTCAGACTTTCCCAGAATGCCTCTCTCCCCCTTTCATTTGCTCCCACCACCAGTGCATAAGCACAAATAAAAACCCAATATTCACTCTGTACCCTTAATCTTACCCAGACTATTCTGGCTCCTATACTACCACTCCCTTTCACACAACTCCACCACACATCTTTCAAAATTTTGCCACTCCCTCTCTTGCTCTAACCCTCTCATTTATACCGGCGTATATCCCTTTGTACATCCCAAATGACATTTCCCCTTTACCCTTCAATTTCGTTTCTGTCAATGTCAACACATTAAATCCCTTTCCCTTCATCACTATTCCCACTTCTTCTCTTTTCTCTTCTTTATTCACTCCTCTTTCATTTAACGTTCCCACTTTCAGTATCTTAGTAGCTCCCCTCCTTTAAGCCATTACTTTCAACTTCACTCACTCACTGACTCAAAAGAAATATAGCGCTTTATGGTAGGTACCACTTCCTGAGTGTACTACCAATTCCTCGAGGGCCCTACCCTTATGCTAAACCCACCACCCGTCACCTATCTTATATCACCTAACTTCTTTAAATTTATACATATAAATACTTAAAAATATTAAAACTTAATAAATAAAACAATCATTAATATGCACAAATAATATAAAAAAATAAAATATTACCAATTTATAGATGTATCACTTTCAAAAAAAAAAAAAAAAAAAATAAATAAATATAAAAATATTATATAAATAAAAAATAGTGTAAAAAATATAACAAAAACACAATAATACAACCTAAAACACAAATAAAATTCAATAAAATAATAAAAAATATACATTTATTTTAGACCATAAGCACTTCTAAGAAACAGTAACATTTTAACTAATAATTCCAATAATTAATAATTAACTATTAAGAAAAAAAAATAAACACTATATTATATGTATATATATATATATATATATATATATATATATATATATATATATATATATATATATATATATATATATATATATATATATATATATATATATATATATATATATATGTATATTATATATTTCACTTAATAAAAAATTATATGCACTGTAATTTTTTTTTTTTTTTTTAATTTTTCAAAATTTTTTTTTTTTTTTTTATTTTAATTTTTATTTTTTTTTTTTTTTTAAAAAAAATTTTTTTATTATTTTATTTATTTTTTTTTTTTTTATTTAAATTTTCAAAAGAACCAAGACTGAAATTTTCTTGCTCCTCCAATTTGTTTATTTAAATTATACTTTTCTATACTGTGAAAAAGTATGTCTATAAAAAAAACATTTTTTTAAAAATATATTTTGTTTTACATTATTTTTTTAGTTTCTTCAAAAGAAATAAAAACGAAACTTTTGTTGCTTCACGTAAGTTTAATTTTAAATTAATATTAAAAAAAAAAAAAAAAAAAAAAAAAAAAAAAAAAAAAAAAAAAAAAAAAATTAGTTCCTTAATAACAAACTCTCAATTAATGAGTTTCTCTCCCTCTCCCAAATTTCTCTTTTCCTCTCTCCACAATTTCGCCTACAATTTTTCT
>SEYY01000823.1:0-42500 GCA_009176605.1 Armadillidium nasatum
TTAACCGAAATTAACATAAGTTGTCTTTGCAAACTTTGAAATTTTAAATTGTCCTTAAAATATTTATGGATTTATTTATTTTATTTGAAAATGTTATATAAGGAGTCACACAACTATGCAATGCTTTTTTTAATTCACATTTAAATATTTGAAAATTCTGGTTTTCTCCTTATATGTTTTTGGTGTTAAATAAATTTTTTTAAGATTTGAATGAAACTTACGAAATTATTTACATAAATTTATAAAGCACTTGTGATGCACCGGAGATCAGGTCTTTTTACAACTCTGGTTCCGACCGGAGTTTTGTGTAGCACTAATTTCTTTTTGATAGTAAAATTCAACTTTTATTACCTTAGAGGTAAGTACGCAAAATAATAAACATAAATTTGTAAAAATGATTTATTTTCATAAAAAAATGTCCTAATTTATATTCTTTGGGAGAGGAACAAAGGCAGGAAACTAAAATTTTCCCTTTAAATTAAGGAAAAATGTACGTTAGAAAATAAGATGAAACTTTATAAAACCAGAATCGAATATTTTGTAATTTAAAAAAAAAAAAAAAATCGGTCATTTATATTGGGGAAAAAAGTTTAATTGTAAATGATGTGTGGATAATTCCAAACTATTATTCCTTCTTCATACACTTATACGGTATACAACATAAGCCTCTGAAGGACCAATGACAACTTTTAAACCTTTAATTTTTTAATCACCCCCTCTCCCCCACCCCAATTTTAATATTTTTAATATAATTGTCCAAACCCCCCATCAGAACAGAACAAAATTTCCTAGAAACTTTAAAAATAATATTGATGATAAATAGATATTTGAGTAATAAAACATACTCTATGTACCATTTTATTCACTCTTTGTAACATTTTATTTCATTCTTGTGACAAAAATTGAACTAAGTTTGCTTCAAAATTTTTATTTATTTATTTTAAATCTTTTAAATTTAATTTTTTTAAATTTTTTTCTTGTCCCCTCACAAGTGTAAATTAATTCGTTATATTGCCTAATTCCAAAGGCCCTATAATATATATATATATATATATATATATATATATATATATATATATATATATATATATATATATATATATATATATATATATATATATATATATATATATATATATATATATATATATATATATATATATATATTATGGAAAATCCTTATATTTTAGATTTAATTAAATATTTTATGATTAAAGATGAAGCTATTTTTTGGTTTACATTTTTGCTTTGCAAAGAGTAGGCTTGTTAGGCATTCAATGTGGCTTTAAAATTTGACTATAATACATGACTAACTTTTTCAAAAGTTCTAAGTTGTAACTGGAGTTAAGATTTATTGCCCTGATGTTTAATATTTGGCAATTGTTCAGTTAAGAGAGGTTCAGTTTATCTTTTAAAATACTTACTAAAATTTAAATAAAGTCTTAAACATTTAAGGCGCTTCTTCCTGAAAAACTTTTTATTGAAAAAATACCTAAAAGTTACACTTAAAATTTGGCTAGAAGATTATATTAATATTTGATGAGTAACTTTAGATTTTATTGTTTATAATTACTATTTTCTTTAGGCTAATATATCTAAATTTGATTTGTTACTTTTTAAAGAATTTTTAGGACAGACAGTCACATTACTGTCTTATTCTCAGCGATTTCTGTTTACAAGCAAATCGCTACATATATATATATATATATATATATATATATATATATATATATATATATATATATATATATATATATATATATATATATATATATATATATATATATATATATATATATATATATATATATATATATATATATTGAAAATATTTTGTTTGTTCTATTTTATTACTTAAAAATTATATTTTAAGGTGTGAATTTGGGTAGGGAGTGTACTGCTGTGTCGGGGTTCAATCCCCCAGTGTAAGAGTCGAACCGTATACTATGAGGGCTGGGAGAATGGAACTGAAGAGAGGATCAGTGGTGTGTAAAATCGGGTCTTTAAACGTAAGGGGAATAAATGACGATACGAAACAGCTGAAAATTGGTGAGATTTGTAAGGTTAAGAAATTGGATTTGAAAGATTAGACAGAAACTGTGTTTGCCGTTTACCGTGGCTCAAACGGTAAAGTGATTGACTCACGTGCATGATGGCGCCGGTTCGATCCCACTTCGTGATCCTAGGTATATACTACTTAGAAAAGTTCCTCTCCTAGAATAGGGCAATGCCGGTGAGATGTGAACTTTTTAATAAAAAAAAAATAAATAAATAAATAAACTAAAAGGGAAAGGAGAGATTGATTTTAGTGAATTTAAAGGGATTTTCAGGAGTTAAAGAGTAAGAGCTAGGGAAGGGGTGGAGATAGTAAAGAGTCAAAGATGATTGGATTGTATGAGAAAGTGTGAAAGAATATCGAGGATAATTTGGGTGAAATGGGTATTTGTATGTGCTTACGCTCCAGTGAATGGTGCGAGGGAGGAAGACAAGAGGGTGTTTTGGGAGAATTTAAATGGCTGAATAAATCGTCTGATTTGGATGAGATAAGTGGAGAGATGATGTTGGAAGAGGGGGTGAGTGTAATAACATGGTTGGCAAGATTGTTTAATTTAAATTAAGTATTGGGAAAGGTGCGTGTATGTTCCCTTCATATAAAGGAAAAGGTGATAAATTTGAGTGTGGAAGTTATAGGAGGATTAGTTTGCTGAGCGTAGTGAGGAAAGTATATTGTAGAATTTTAATGGGAAGGATGGGGATGAATGGGTTGATTGGTGAGTAACAAGGGGAATTTAAGGAAGGCAGTGGGTGTATGGATCAGGTTTTCACTTTAAGAATGATCGAAAAGTAGAGATAAAGGGAATGATTTGTAAACGTGTTTTATGGATCTGGAAAAAGCTTATTTATAGGGTGGATTGGAGTAAACTGTGGGAGGTTCTGAGTGAGTATAATATTTTGGGGAGGGATATGGAGGGTATAAGGGCATTTTATAGGAATAGCAGGGCATGCATGAGAGTTAATAGAACGGAAACTGAATTTTTTTAATTTAAATAATGGGTTGAGGCAGGGTTGTGTAATGTCTCCGGGGTTGTTTGACTTACTTATTGACAAAGTAGTGAGATTGATGATTAAAGAAGGTAGAGGGGTGAGAATGAGAGAACAACAGGAAGTATGAGAAGCGAATGCGTTATTGTATCAAGACGATGATGTCCTGGCGGAGTCACAAGAGGATTTGTAGGTTTTGGTGGAGGAATTTGTAAAAGGTGGTGTCGAGTTGGGCTTAAGAGTGAATACGGGCAAGAATAAAATGTTATAGATTAAAAATGGGGAAGGGGTATTTGTGGGGGTGGTGAATTACAGATTAAATTAGGGAGGGAGAGATTGGAGTGGGTTAACTCATTTAAATACCTGGTCTTGAATTTTTGGGGAGGAGATGGTAGTGTAGACGATGAAGTAGGGCATAGAATAAGAGAAGGAGAGAAAGTGCTACGGGGTTTTGAGGGATATTTGGAACAGAGGAAGGTTGTCCAGAAAGGCGAAGTTGAAAATATTCGAAGGTTGCTGTGTACCGGTAGTTGTGTATGGTAGCTAGGTTTGGAGGTTGAATGCGAGGAAAAGGAAAAAAGGTTGAGGTTTTCAAAATGAAAGATCTGAGAGTGGTGTGTGGTATAAGTAAAAGGGAGAGGGTCAGGAATGTTAAAGTAAGGGAGTTATGTAGTTGGAGAAGGAGTTTGGTTGGGAGAGCTGAACAGAGCATGCTGAATAGGTTTGAGCATGTTTGTAGGATGAATAGAGAGAAATTGGCAAAAAAGGCGTTCTCTTCGGAAATGATGGGTATGAGAGGAAAGGGGAGACCGAAAGGAGGTTGGATGAGTAATGTCAAGGAGTCATTGAGGGACAAAGGGTTGAGTTGGGATGAGGATGTGCGGTTTACGGAGAATAGAAATGAGTGGAAAATAATGACAAGTTCATGAGTATTAGGAATGATTGTGGCTTATGGTAGACACCACCCCACAATTGTAGGAAAGGCTGTGAGTTTGTATATATATATATATATATATATATATATATATATATATATATATATATATATATATATATATATATATATATATATATATATATATATATATATATATATATATATATATATATATATATATATATTCAAGGGTGGGTCGAAAAAAAATCTGTATTTCGAGTATCGAATTCTAAAAGGGCTCAAAGTTTGCGTATTTGCATGCTAATCAATGAAAAATAATGAAAAAAAAATCCTATATTGGATCTTGAGCTCCTCAAAGAGCCAAAAAATTTAATAAAAATGACAAAAGAACACCAAAATTTACCTTTACGTTAAAATTATTCAGTCTACGATATTTGTTTTCTAATAGCACGTAAGTACTTCATTTTTGATGTGTGATAATAGGAAAAATATGTTTAAAAAATCACTTTATTTTGAGTTGCCGCATTAGGGCCAAAATTTTTGACTCATGAAAAACCAAACCAGGGTTTTACCTTTATACAAATATACGCAGTATTTTACTAAATCTAATAAATAAGATAAATAATGTGTGTTGTTTATGAATGCAGTTCTAAATCGCAATTAAACTTGCTTATTGCAGTTATTCTGACCGTGATGTGATTTATTTAGCACTGAGCAAGGCGGACGTCAAACAAGCTTGTTGGGACAAGCCTCCCCGACTCTTTCATCCTTTGCCATGTAGTTTGTGATAGAGTTACAGCTGCTATCGCTTCCATCATTTTGCATGATCTTGGAATGATTTCTGGAAAAATTGCTTTTCTAGTGATTGATAAAAGTAAGATGAGATAAACAAGACACGAAAGGCTATATGACAATATATGAACCGGCCCATAGTAACAAATGGAGCACGCTTTAATGGCTGAAAAGTTAATACTCTCTTTCAAGAAAAAATAGCTTAAATATACTGAAGAATAAGGAGAGGAGAGCGTTATCATGATTTGTGAGCCTAGTGGGCAATATGTTGGTCACCTCACCTTAACGTCAATATCATTATCTTCTAGGTAGTTGATAATGAAATTGACATTAATGAGCTCTAATCGATTGGTTGTGATGATACAGCAACGAAGGGTCAAAGAATTCACCCGGAAGACAAAGAGGAGAACCATAGACCAGTCCGGCCGAAGTGCACTGTAAGTCCTCTTTCATCGCAGAGCGAATCCCGAGGAGTACAAAAGGCAGTGCTTCGGTCCAACGTTCCCGGCAAGGGTGAGCAGCGAGAGAAGCCTTCAACTGTCGATGAAAACGTTCTATCATCCCGTTAGCCGCAGGATGGTAGGCAGAAGTACGAATGCGAGAAGTGTCGAGAAGAGACATGAAATCACGCCAAAGATATGACTCAAACTGACGACCCTGGTCAGTAGTGATTGTCTCAGGCACACCATAACGAGAGACCCAGTGAGCTAAGAAGGCCTTAGCAACTGTTTCTGCAGTTATGCTCCGGGCAGCGAGTAAAGCGGTCGACACAAGTGAGAAGGTAAGAGCAACCATCTGAAGGAGGGATAGTACCGACGAGATCAACATGGACATGTTGAAACCGCTCACTTGGAGGTAGAAACTCACCAAGGGGAGTCTTGGTGTGGCGATGTACCTTGGTCCTCTGGCAGGAAAGGCAAGAGGCACCCACATCTCATTCTGGTATTGCTGCAGGACACCTCCGACGGCAAAACCGGAAGCATCTACCTCAAGGCGATTGGGAGCAGACTCCTGCGGAAAGACGAGAAGAGTGGCCTCGGCGAGAGCAGACTTAGCCTCAGCAAAAGCCTGCCGAGCAGCATCGGACCAAGTAACCTTGGTAGATTGTCCTCGTTTCTTCCACTTCAGCAGAGAAGTAAGAGATGTAAGAAAGGCTGCAGCCGAAGGAATGAAGCGATGATAGAAAGTTATCATGCCAAGAAATTGCCGAAGTTAACGCTGAGTTTCAGGAAGAGGAAACTGGCGAATGGCGGAGACTCTATCCTGAAGAGATAGAACTCCTGAAGGGGAAATAGTGTGCCCTAAGAAGGTGAGTGACGGCATACCCAAGACACACTTGTCAGGGTTCACCCTGATGCCAAATTCCTGCAGCCTGGTGAAAACAGCCTGCAGGTGGGACTTGTGGCAGCTCAGGAGAGGAGCTGGCAATGAGGAGGTCGTCGAGATATGCCCAGCAGAAAGGAAGGCCAGCGGAGCCAGAGTCCATAAAGCGCTGGAAGGTCTGTGCCGCGTTCCTGAAGCCGTAGGGCATGCGAGTGTACTCGAACAACCCAAAAGGAGTGGTGATGGCAGTTTTAGGAATATCCTCCTGGGCCACAGTGATCTGGTGGTAAGCGCGAACCAAATCCACTTTGGAGAATATGTTACAGCCGTGCAAATGGGAAGTGAAATCCTGAATATGCGGGAGAGAGTATCTGTCAGGGACAGTGGCAGCATTCAGGGCCCGGTAGTCCCCACAGGGACGCCAGTCACCGGGAGTAGACTTGGGAACCAAGTGAAGAGGAGAGGAACATGCGGATTTGGAAGGACGAATAATGCCAAGGTCGAGCATGTGTTCGAACTCAGCACGAGCCACCTTAAGCCTTTCAGGAGCGAGTCTTCGAGGACGAGCGAAAACTGGAGAGCCTGAGGTCTCAATGTGGTGCTCCACATTATGTTTTGACCGGGGCCTCTGAAGAGCAAGGCTTAAGGAGTGAGGGAAAATCCTGAGACAGCATGGTAGAGAACGCAGAAGAGGTAGAAAGCGAAGAAGGTACTACCGAATAAATATTGAAATGCTGAGTGGAAAATAAATATCCACGAGCAGAGAGAGATGTGCAGTTGTCGATCAAGCGCTTGTGACGCAGATCAACAACTAGCCCAAAGTGGGACAGGAAATCTGCCCCAAGAATGGGTTTGGAAACCTCAGCAATGGTAAAGATCCAACGGAAGGACCGCCGGAGGCCTAATTCCAAGGTCAAACTTTTTTCGCCATATGTTGCAATGGCAGAGCCATTAGCCGCATACAAAGAAGGACCAAGAAGAGAGGTGGGAGAAGAAGTAGAAGAAGTATAAGCCTTCGGCAGGAACGAAAGTTCGGCACCTGTATCGACAAGATAATTGAGATAAGATAAAGGGTCAAAAATCCGAAGAAGGCGTTGCTGTGGAAGTTGGGAAGCAAGACCAGTGTCAGCTACAGCAATTACTGACTGGTCGGAATCAGTTTCCTTGGTAAGTACACGGCTGGTTGCACTTGAGAGCGCGATCCCCAAATGTGCTATGTTAATAGCACATATTAGGGTCCCTTCTGCGAGAGGGTGAGGGAGCACGACCGTGTGGAGTACCTGAACGTGATGAAGGGGTAGAAGAGCGAGCGCGATTAGAAGAAGAGATGGAAATGATAAGTGAATTAATAGAAGCCTGCAGAGAATCCATTTTGGACTCTTAAACAAGCCACGCGCGTGTGTAGGTCATGTGCCAGACCTGTAGAAGGAAGTGCAGAGGCAGAAGCGATAATGGAAGGTATGAAAGTGGGTGCAAGAGGTAGAGAGAAAGTAGAAGGTGCAGAAGAAGTAGTCGCAGGGGAAATATTAATAGAGGAAGAGTGATAGGTGCGGAAAATACGATCAGCAATATAGGCCACCTCCTGAAGAGGTGTGGAAGGAGAGGTAGCTGCTAGTATCCCCTGAGCGTTCAGAGGCAACTTCTTGAAGAAGAGCTCTCTGATAAGAAGGGTCTCTTACTCTGTCGGGGGAGACCCTAATTGCCCCAGCAAGTAAGTCATGAGCTGCCTTGGAGTGTGGGCTCCAAGCGCTTCATCACTCAAAAGCTGAGCAATTCTCTCTTCCCTGGAAGTTGCAACCTTGCTCAACAGCTCTGTCCTTAAAGCTGTGAAAGGGTCAGGAGATACCTGGATACTAGGTTAGGCATCCTTCACCACACGAAGAACCTCCGGAGGAAGTGTGGAAGGAGAGGTAGCTGCTAGTATCCCCTGAGCGTTCAGAGGCAACTTTTTGAAGAAGAGCTCTCTGATAAGAAGGGTCTCTTACTCTGTCGGGGGAGACCCTAATTGCCCCAGCAAGTAAGTCAT
The DNA here is from genome assembly GCA_009176605.1 of Armadillidium nasatum. NCBI lineage: Eukaryota > Metazoa > Arthropoda > Malacostraca > Isopoda > Armadillidiidae > Armadillidium > Armadillidium nasatum. Next base: position 8,082 of record SEYY01000823.1, read on the forward strand.
GAGCTGCCTTGGAGTGTGGGCTCCAAGCGCTTCATCACTCAAAAGCTGAGCAATTCTCTCTTCCCTGGAAGTTGCAACCTTGCTCAACAGCTCTGTCCTTAAAGCTGTGAAAGGGTCAGGAGATACCTGGATACTAGGTTAGGCATCCTTCACCACACGAAGAACCTCCGGAGGAAGTAAAGAAACTAGTATCCTATACTTCACATCTGAAGTATAAGACAGTGGAAAAATAGCCTCAAGCTGAAGCAACCATAAATCTACATCCTCAGGGATGTAGCGAGGGAAAAAAAGGTGCAGGCTGGGAGTGCAATAGGCGGGGGAGTAGTGTCGTGTGACATGTTATAATGATTAATAATAATATATATATATATATATATATATATATATATATATATATATATATATATATATATATATATATATATATATATATATATATATATATATTATATATATATATATATATATATATATATATATAAATAATGGCACGTAAAAATAGCCAAAAAAATGAATGTATGTATATATAAAAGACAAAAATATAAAATAAAATAAATAAATTAGCAAAAATAGTTTACAAATATGTAAAAAAAATAATAATAAAAAGAAATATGCATATGAAAATAAAAATAAAAGAATTAAAAATAATAAAATAAATTAAGTAATAAAAATTCAGAAGCAGGCCCACTAGAAGGGTTCTAAATTTGCGTGTTCCGTGTTTCCGCTGCGTCTAATCCAAAGCTTCACTCCTTGGGTCAACAATCTATAGTGGCCACTTGAGGGCCACTTTTCAGAGTGCTTGGAGGATGAATATACGAAGGATGGGGAAGTTTCATTACAAAAATAAGTATAGATCTGGTTCCACACAGTAAAAACAAACATATGAACCCTATCTAGTGAGTTGCCAAACTGGCTGGTGCCAGCAGAATAAAGAATTAAATGAAGCTGAGGGTACTACTGCAGTGCAATAATCAAAGGTAACTTTTGATGGCAAGGACCACAACGAAGGGCACTATGTATAAGACAACTGCTGGTTGTGGTTGATGTATACAGTGTAGAATATTGCACAATATCACTGGCAGGTAATTAAATTCGATAAAATGTAAACAATGCACCATAAACAAAAGAGTTGTAGCCTATGTTAGAAAAGCATCAAAACGATAGCGTTTTCTTCACGCGCCAAAGATATTTTTCTCCGAAAAACCACAGTATAAAAAATACAGTAAAATGCGGAGAGCTCTGCGGCTACAACACTATGGAGTTTTTGATTATTTTGAGGTGATCAGCTTATAACCTGGTTCATCATGGGATGGCTGTGCAGAGAATTTTTCACAAGAACCTAGTTCAATGGTTATGCCACCTTCGGGGGTACACCATGTGAAACTGCTCACAGTTGCTATGCACTGTGGTGACTACAATAGTGGGAAGCTTCAGCACTATTGTACTCAAGGGCCGGGGAATAGTTATGATTTAATAACCAGTTCTCTTCGTTATTTTCAAGATGATATTTATGGGTATTCCGGATTTTTTTTTTATATGCATGTATGATAATAGTTATTCTACTTATTTGATGTTCATATTTTTATATTATTTTTTTCTCTTTCTCTCAGGTTTATTCTTTTTAGATAAGTTCTTTAACACTTCCTTTTTTTATTTATTTTTGACACCTGATATATTTTTGAAGGGAGGTATGTAAAGTTCAGATTCTATAATGAACTGAACTTTCCTTATTTCTCTTTGAAAAATATATCACGTGAAAGTTTAAATTTATGAACGGAATTATCCCATTCATAAATTGGACTTCAAATCTAACACTTATTTATTTATTGAAAATATTGTTATTATTTTACATTAAAAGAAGTTTATTTTCTGTATATAAAAATCGTAAAGAACTTAGCCTCTACGATTATATAAAGGACGGTGAATTTTTATGAATTCAATTAATTTACGAGGGATCAATATACAACAAACAACGAATCAATCCATGGAAGAAGAATCAAGAAGATGAATGAATGATGGACGAGACATCTTAGAAGATAGAAGAATGGAACTCCTGTTCATTAGGCGGGAGGAAACTTTCGTCCATAAGGAGAAAGTTATATCCGTCAATGTTATATTCCATCCACAATGTTTTTACAACGTCTTAAGATATGAAGATTTAACTAGTTTATTCAAAATATTACTTATGATGATTCCTCAAGAGAAGTAAATTCTAAAGGCCTATTATGATGTTATAACTAAAGGTTGTCGAACTCACGGAACGTCCTCCAAAGAGTTCTCGGTTGTATAAACTACGCTACCTTATTAAATATTTTCTAAAATCAACATTTATTGACTTTCCTTTGCTAAATTACTGTTCCAGAATCTAATGATGTTTCCAGCTGATCAGCGTGTTCATCGTCATCTCATAATGAAGAATATCCCAACATATAAATTTGTTTACAATATATATATATATATATATATATATATATATATATATATATATATATATATATATATATATATATATATATATATATATATATATATATATATATATATATATATATATTAGGGGTAAAATGAGATAGTGGAATAATTTAGGCTCTTAGAGCTAAATACCCCTAATATATGCAAATATCGAAATTGCTCCTTTCACAAAAAAATTTACTTTATGAAAAAAAATGCACGAACTTTAGTTGTTAATTAATTATGTACCCTGAGTCATCATAAGATATAAATTAATAGAAAAAACAAAACACTCTTACCTCGGTCAAAACCTAATGCTACGAAGGTTTTGAAAAATTTCGTAATTTTTCGGCCTAGACAAGAACGTTACTTCTTATTCAGATAATCAGGGTAGTTGTAGTTTAAGTTGTCTTAATAAGTAAATCGCATAACCATCAACTTACCACGCTGTTTGGTTCAAGCAGAAAGCTAGCTCTAAATACACCTCCGGAGTTGCACCTACGATAAAGCTACCTACTTTTACCTTCCAACGCAATGCAATCGATAGATCAAGACGATCCACTATATACAATAATTAAGACAAATTCGAATTGTTCAAAAGTAGTTCAAAAAAGAAAGTTCAAATATAGTTCAACACAACACTTTATAAACAAACTCAAATCAGGACGAAATTTTAATTTGACTTCTTCAAAGATAACCAGAGAAAGAACTGGAAGAATTGTTTATTCGACTTCGTTAAAACCTAAAAATCTAACCAAAGCAAGAGCGTTTTAAACCTCAATTGACTCTGAGTGAGGTAGTGTTCAACAGACGCGAGGTTAGATCGAAGGCCACGAACGTTAGCAAAGGTAATAGAAAGCCCCCGTCTACGCCCAGCCCCACGAACACTCAAATTAGGCATTTAAAAAAAAACAATATATATATATATATATATATATATATATATATATATATATATATATATATATATATATATATATATATATATATATATATATATATATATATATATATATATATATATACATATACATATATTGAAATTCTCTTGTACGTTAAGGCTTATAATAAGTTGGAACTTAAATTTTCTCGGTTTATTATTTAAAAACAATGACCCGAAAAGTTAAATAATTTAGGACACTTACTATGATTGTTTTATAAGAATGTAGCTTCTTGAAGCTCGTTAATGTATAAACGTTATATTTAAGAACGCTAGAAGTATATATTTGAGTAGATGTCGATTGAAAGGATAGTAAGAAAGTTTATTTATCTATTATTTTTTAGTTTTGCTTTGTTTCTGAGAACGGACACTTCCAGTGAAACAAAATACTGCCCTTCAGGCCATCATGAGTTTTGAGCAGGTGAAATACTCGCAATGAGAGCTCGTAAGACTCGGTAAGAAAGAGGAGAATAAGAATAATATAAAACTTTATTCCTTTTAATTCGGAACTTTGAAGACTTGTAGTAAACAGACAATTTACATTTTATAAAACGTATACCGCGTCGATGATAAATTTTTTTTTAATGCTATTTTAAAACCCTGTGTCTTGTTTAGGAACTCTCAAGTGCCACATTGAAATAAAAAACAAACCAACTTTATAAACACTTATGTAGGAGAATTTTTCCAATATAAAAGAAAACAAAAATATATACAATAGATTTAATAGTGAAGGAATATGAATAATTTTTATATGCTTACGAGATATATATAAATTTAACTTGTGGCAACATTGAAAATTATTGCAGCTATAATTTATCAGTTTTGGCAACCATGGCTTTAAAAATACCATGTGCCCATATAAAACATCAAGTTACTTTTCAAGTACGTGATCAGATTCTTGTTCCGTTGAACATAAGTAAAAGTAGTACTTAATAATTTAGATCAATGTTATAAATTTATTACAATTTTATTGCCGCCAAAAAGGTGAAATAAATTTAAAATGACTTAATAAATAACAAACTTAAACTAACATGAAAAAAAAAGGCTTATTCCTGTTTGTCTTTGAATCTCTTTATCCATCCGACCTACTGTATGTACTTCGATGTATGCATTTATATTATGTCCATGGCTTATTAATTCCGTGTGTATTTCATCAATGTACAGTTGTTTGAAAATTGAACTTGAAACAGAATGCACATGTTTTAATTAATTTACTCTTCACTTATCATGTCTCATTCAATTTATTTAGAATTTTTTGATTTAGGAAAAAAAAAAAAATGTCATGTAAAAAACATAAGGGTAATAGTTTACTTTATGACTATGAGTCTGTATTTTTCCTTATATTGAAAATATAAAGACAAAATAGGTAATACTTTAGTGAAGTGGGCCCCCCCCCCCGTTTTTTTTTTCTACTCAGCCTATGAAAAAGAAATTATCTTATTTTTATTATTTTTTTAATTGATGAACAACATGATTTTGTAAGAAAAAAAACTTATGAAAATGATTTTTTTTCAATGTGACATCAAAAGATCTTTCAATATGGTAGAATCGTGTATAATGATGTAGTTCTTTAAAGGTTGTCAGTGTTTTCATGTTAATGGGCTGCCATTATATTTTTTTTGCCTCAATAAAAATTACAAATGCATGGCACATAATCGTTTGTTTACATGATTTATGAGTGGTGATGATAAAATTTTTACTTATATTCTCCCTCTTTATAAATTTTAACTATTATTTCCAATATTTTAAAAGTTATAAAGCAACCTCATCAAAATATTCAAAGGAGAGTTTTAGAATTTCGGCAGCCTATATTTTGACATAGTTATTCTTATTAGTTTTAAAAAAAAAAAAAAAATTTTTCTTATAAAATAATGTTATTCATCGATTAACCAAAAAGAAAAAAAATTATTTTTTTTCCTTTTCGTAGTTAAGCAAAAAAAAAAAAAAAAATTTCATGCCCCCTTTATTAAGATTTTACCACAAAATATGCTGAAATTCATTGCACATTGGATGGTATAAAAAAAAAAAAAATAATAATAATAATAATGATGTTTACTCCGAATGGTGAAGGGATTGTTCTTTTGACTTCCATATTTGTCCTTAGAGTATTTATTGGTAATTTTTAATATTTTTTTTTTTTTATTTATTTATTTATGTTTTTGATTTAATGAAATAGAATTAGTCACATTAGTTCTATTAGCTGGCTGTAGTTGTAGAATAACCCTTCAAGTCATGGTTAGGTAAAGTTGAAATACTTTGTTAGATCTAACAAACTTTTGATTTAACCTAAACTTGATTTGAAGGATAAATGTACGTCTATAGTCAGCTAATTGGCCTGACATGGTAAACACTCTCTCTCTCATCTAAAAAAAAATTGCTGAAAATAAGGAATGGTCTAAGGACAAATATGGCATTCTGGTATTCAAGTATTTTGTGAAAATGAAATACAGTCAAAGAATGTGTTTAAATATGATATGTGCAATGCATTTCAGCATTTCATGAATGATATGTAAGGTTTCCATTTTTGCAGATGATACCAAAGTAGCTTTGTCTGTGAGAAGTAATGACAGATTTATTAAGCCTAAAAGTAATCTAGATAGACTTCTTGGATGGGTGTATAAGTGACATGAATTTTGAGTAATTGTGAAAAGTGTATTCATGTAATTTACTTGAATGAAGATTCTAATTACAATATGAATAGAGGTTGGCTCGAGTGTGTGAACCAAGAACAATATTGGGGTATTATTATTAGTATTTATTTGAAAGTGGCTAATCATCACTTAAAAGCACGATAATTAGTAATTTTTTTTAATAAGATTTTAGGTATAATAAATTAATCAACATGTTGGATACAAAAGCAAGAAAATTATAAGTAAACTGTATAATAGGTATGTTAGACCAGTATTATAGTATTCAACACTAAGTTTAGACCTCTCATTTAAGAACATATATATATATTTATGATGGAAAGAGAGTAACAGTGCCACAAGAATGATTTCTGGCCTTGAGAGTAAGAGTTATGAGGAGAGGCTGAAGGAGCTAAGAATGTTTTCTGTAGAAAGGTGATTTCTTGGACAGGATATGTTACAAGTTTACAAAATATTCAATTTTCAATAATATTAAAGTCAATAATTTCTTAGTAGAACATGGAAGAGAAAACAGAAGTCATGATAAGAAAATTTAAAACTACTCATTCAGCATAGTTAATAATGGTAATGGTTTGTCACAGAAAGTTGCTGAAATCACTTTCAACATTCAAGAAAAGATTGGATAGGTATATGGGTGTGGTTTGCATTATATATCATTACTAAACCAATTTGTGGGGATGATAGTTACTACTCTTCATACAATATATATGACCATAGTCTAATCAAATGAATTGCAGCATGTAGTTTGCATGTTCCGTAGCTTTAGTTTTGTCATTTGTAGTTGGAGTGTGTGTTGACTTTCATTTTAGGAATTGTAATTTTGAAGAAATCTTTGTTTTGACTTTGCGTATTTAATCCATACATTATTTACTCTGGGATATATATTTTGCATGTGTTTAGGTAAGCAAATTGTCTACTTTAGCTTGACTGGAACAGTCTTGATAGGCACTTGTGGCTTTTTGTTGTTGCTATTTTTCTTATGTTCTTACATGGTCTGATTATTTATTTGTGATGAATGAATTTTAAGAAATAATTCAATTCTAATACAAAAGGTGAAATATTTAACAGATTTCTTCCTGACTTTGGTTTTAATTTTAAATCAAAATTAGTATGAAAATTTCGAGGGTATATATTCTTATTTTTTCCCCTTTTCCTCTTCTCAGTTTGTTAATCATTTGGAAAATATTTTCATTAAAATAAATATTAAAATGGATTTCAAATGTAAAATTGAAGTAAAAGTAGAAGAGTTAGACTTGGAGTATGACTCTTATCAACAAAATTATCAGGTGAGGCATATATATATATATATATATATATATATATATATATATAATATATATATATATATATATATATATATATATATATATATATATATATATATATATATATATATATATTATATATAAATTTTTGATTTTTTTAGTTAAGTAAAAAGAACATTCTTTATTAAATTGTATAATGCTATAATTATTATTTTTATATTATTATTATTATTAGTATGATGCATTTCTTTATTTATTATCTGGTTTAAAACACCATGTAAATTATATGTTCTTTCGTTGGAGACTAGTTTATTCTTACCTTCTATACAGTTAGTTGTCATTATATTTTATTTATTTTTTTTTTATATACCAGTACAATAAATCTAATTTTCTTATGTATATGAATCTTTCCTGAAAAGAAAGAGTATATTTTTAAACATAATTTTGATGTTCTTAGTTAAGTAAAATAAAGAAAAACCTTTATTGTGGGTAAGTCTTGAGTCAGAGTTGGATAGAGGAAGAATGAGATTGTATTAAAAGATATGTTGCATATTCTCCCTTTTGTGCTGAGAATACAGTAGTTAGGGAATGATTAAAAAAATTTTGATGATGACAAAATTGAAAAGTATATTTTAGAAATTTAATTTTAATAATTTAACAATTTTATAATATGGAAGAATTAAATTATCTTTTCTTTATTCTTTATTCAAATGTGTAATTACATGTAATTTTTATTTTTAGTATAATACGGTGTGCCGCATTTGCTCTCGGCCCCAGATATTTGCTTATAGATATCAGACTAGTGGTCATAAGTTAATAAAATTTGGTACAAACAGTCATTGGTGTGAGAATATCATTCTTATATCATAAAAAATTTTGAAATTTATTGCCATTATTATCAAGGCATGTCTTCACATTCTTCTCCATGTGATGGAATGTTGCCACCAACATATTAGGAGTAACAGCGTCAATTGCCTGCTGATTGTCTTTCAAGTGCACTATAGTACATAACTTGTTGTGATACACTTTCCTTTTCAGCATGTCCCATAGGAAGGAATCCGGAGGTTTTATGGTCAGACGACCTTGGTTGCCAAAGTCCCTTGGAAATGACCCGAAGGACACAATCTCATACATGCTAACGTTTGACTGTCGCAATTGACACCATCCTGCTGAAAATAATCAGTACAGAGTTCGTCATCCTCCAAATTATTCATGAATTTATAGAAAATATTCTTATACAAATTTTAAGTAACTTATGACCAGTACATTTATACAGTATCAGTAAGCTCATGTCTGTGGCCGAGAGTGAATGGGACACTCTGTAAAAGCTTCAGAACATTGATTTTAAAATATTTAATACATGAGAACATATTCAGACAAGCAAAATTAGTACATTAAGATTAAAGCTCTTAAATTCTGATGCAGAAAGAATCATTTATCCAGTTTCTGTGGTAATTCAGTTTCGTATTGGAGATTATATTTGGCCCAACTTAGGAACCGACCGGGGTCCCCGGCCCTGGCTAAAAATCAGGGAAAACCGGGGTTTGCCTGCCGGGGTTAAAATTTCAAATTATACTTGAGGGGACAATCCATATTTTTTATTTTTTATTTTTAGCCGATTCTCTTGAAATTTTCAGTGTTTATAGCTTTTTTTCCTGGTGAAAAAATGTCCATTTCTAGCAATCTTTTGATGGGAAATTTGACCCTATTCAAATGATGGCAGGGCCAAACCACTTTTTGGAATAACTTGAAATTTGAATGTATATTTATAATTCTATTGGCAACGAAAACATGTAACAGACATTTGTTCCCAGAGTTATAGAAAAAATGTTATAAGCCCAAAACTGAACAACTATAGAAAAAAAATCCACCTTTTTGGTCAATAAAATTTAAAACAAAACTATAACATTCTTATTATAGGAGGGTGCATAGAGGAAGGATGGGGCTACAGATTCTTCTCTATACTTTATTCGATGTGAGTCGTTGGTTTCGAGATATAGCCTCTCAAAAAAGCTCCATTTTTGACCAAATTTCAAATATTTCCAAAGTTTGAGAGGCTATATCTATCTCCCTTCAACCAAAAAGCATAACAATGCACTAAATAAAAATTGCAGCCCTGTCCCTCCTCTAAACAATATCCAAAAATAAAAAAATTAATAGGCAGCATGTTTTTTAAATAATTTTTTTCTCAGGGAGGGTACGATTTTTTTTTTAAAAAAAATTTTGTGCTTATATCTTTTTTCTAGAAGTGATATCAAAAATCGGTAAGCAATGCAAGAAATTGAGGCTAAGATTATTCAGTTAAATTTTCAGCTCATGTGGACCAGTGGTTTGGCCCCGTTATTTATTTTTTTCAACTTTGTGTCCAAATAACTTTCAAATCGTTATAGACTCAGAAAAATGCTCAAAATCAACTCAGAACTTTGGGAAAAAATGCATATTCCCTGAAAATTTCAGCTCAATCAGTCAAATAATAAAAAAAAAAAAATTCAAACAATATAAGAAAATTAAGATATTTCTTCTTGCTTTTTTAAAATTTTCTCTTTTTTTCTGTTTCTTTTGACTACTCCTTTTCTGCTAGTGAATGTTCATTTTAGTGTTTTCATTTTATGCTCCCATAAAGATTTGGTTGAAAATTTTTTACTTGTACCACCCGGAGGTCCTCTTTTAATTTTCTGACTGCAGAAAATTTAGCTATTTCGAGCCTATCCTGAAACATTGTAAAGTACTTCCATACTGCTGAAGCTGATATCTTAACCATATTGATTGAAAGTATAAAGAAAAAATAATTTTTAAATAATGTAGCCAATTGATTCAAGTTTGATACATAGCAATGATATGTATAAATATAGGTTATATTGATAATTTTATATCTTACATTTTCTCAAACTTTACTATGTGGGCTTATAATGTAAAGCTGTTGAATCACTATTGTGAATCCAATTTTTTTTTTTTTTTCTTTTTTTTTAATTTTTGGACTTTTTATTATACAAAATCTGTAATTTTTCTGACATTTTTCCAGAAAATGCATATAATCATTAATTTAAGTGAATGTTGGCTATTCTACGCCTTTCTTATAATTAAATAAACCTCAATTAACTTTATATCTAATTGCTTTAACCTAAAATTTTAGTGCTTTTAACCTCTTCACAAATTTTAGTCAACCACTGCCAGAACCCCGGCCCCGGCAAAATTCCAGCCCCGGTCGCTTCCTAGCCCAACTACTAAGCAACCTTTCACTCTCAATGGAAGAAGGTTGAGCTCAGAGATATTTATAAGCCAATGTAAGTAAATTAATTTGCAGAAAATTGACCATGATGATGATGATAATTGGGAAAAATATGCTCATTGTGCAGATGATGATTAATTGTCCCATCACTTGAATACTGTCATACAAACAGAAAAGTATGTATAACATTTGGTAAAGGAACTTTAAAAATAAAATGCAAAAACTAACAAAATAATCAAATGAAAATAAACTATAAATATGATGTCATGAAATTTTTGTCAGAGCAGTTTGGATACTCTTTCAGGCATGCCCTGTTTTGGAACTCTGTTTTTAAGTTTGAAAATAGAAAATACTTGTTTGGAAAGAAAAAAAATCTTGTTCACAAAGATAGATTTTGCAGTATTTTTTTTTTTACTCTGGAGCTTTTGGGTTCACAAAACTGTCAGATCTGATTTACTCTGAAATTCAGTGGGTTAAAGATAAGTTTAAGAAATGACCCTGTCAGTGCTTTGTGCTCTTCTGCCTCAGCAGCAGCTTCACAGTCAACATGAATTACACTTCCAGACATACATTAATTGAATCTTGCTCTGGAATGTAATTAGAAAACTGTTTCCTTAGTTTGGTAAGATGCTTTATAATTGAATTCTTTTATACCACCCAAAGAATGATCTTTACAAATCTTTGAAAAACACAGTTAACCATAGAGAGGCATCAAATTTGTTTTTGTTATACTTCTTGACTCCAGTACAGAATATATTTGATACAAATGCTGAAATCTTTTCTCTTGCTGAAATGCCAGTGATATTTTAAATACTTGTTACCTCTAAAAATATATAATAAGAATGTGATTATTTATGCTTGTCTCTGTTAAAATTATAACTCAATTGTGAATAGCTGAGAGATTGGAGCACCTTTCTTCATGTAATTGGCAAAATATTATTGAAAAGAGGAAGCTTTCCAGCCGTGAGGTTTCATTAAGTACTGTCTTGAAAGAACGTTAGCCTAGATGACCAAAACATTTTGTTTTAAGAAGTAATGAAGCTGCTGAAAAGGCACTGAAAAGTATACAAAGAATTTTGAAATGAATTTTTATTTGGCTTCTTATTAGTCATTATAAAATAATATAAGTAATTTTGTCCTAATTTAAAGATGTAATTGTTTTCTTATTTTTAATTTTTTTTGCTTGATAAAAAGTTTCATATTTGATTGTTTTTATACATTTGAGATCAGATCTTATTTCGGCAACCACAAGTGCAAAATCATTATAGCAGTGGTAAATGGTGATGCATACATTGTATATTAAAATTTTTACTTATTAAATTCTGTTGTTAATCTAATTTCTTTTTTCTCAAAACTACAAAAATATAATGAAATATTTTATTTATTTTTTTTTGTCATCCCTGAAATTAAATAATTTTTTTTTAATTTGAAATCTCTTACATGTGGTAACATAACATCCTTTACCTTGATCCATGCCGTTTCAACAACTGTTAATTTTAACAATGTTTTATTTTTAATAATAATGTAATTTGTTGATTGATAATGAAAGTGACAGTAATGAAAAGTTCTTCAGTGGTTTATAATATTTTCACAAAGAATTTTTGTCTTGAAATATGATCATTGTCTGTTATCTTGTAACAGTTCTTTTAATTATCCATTGTGGAAGACCTGTCATAAATTATCTTGGGCACTTCTGAATTTCTTAAGACTTCTTTCTCCCACTGTGTGATTTCTTTCAACTTTGACTAATTTTTCTTTACAACACTGGACAATATGTCGGAAATTTTTTTAGTATTAGTATTTACATTCCAATCTAAATTACCTCCTTAACGCCATCACCTTCCTTTTAACCCCAGCAGAGTGACACTTTTTTTGATGGTCTGATTGGACTTCAATTTGATTGCCTCTGTTCATGGATCTTTATCATACTTAGGTTTGATTTTGATTGTATTACATTCCATTAAGCTTATTCAAATCTTTTGTTTTTATTTTAGATCTTTCCCAGCAATGAAGAGAGTTACACTTTAGCTGAAAGTATTAAAAATGAAGAATTAGATGAAAAGAAATTAATAAAATCAGAGTTGAGAGAATCAGAGAAGGAATCCATATTTGATGAACAATTGGTTAACAATGATGTCATAAAATGCGAAAATCAGATGATGGTTGAGAAGAAATTTTGTTCTCAGAACTTAAAGGTTTGGCAGTTTAAATTTGTGGTTACTTTTTAATTAAATTATAAACGTTATTAATTGTATGGAAAACTTCTTTATTATTATTAATAATATTATTATTATTACTGTGTCAATTTCATTTACAGGAATTTGTGACCCTAAAAAATGTTTCATCATTGTTGAATAAAGTAAATGACGGAGGTTCAGAGGCACAATTTGAATCAGATGAAGAGAGATTCTTCTCACAAATTGTTACATCAAAGTCTCCTTCGATTCTTCTCAACAAATTGACTGATAAAGAATTAAAGGTAAATTTTGATTTATTACTATTATTATTATTATTATTATTATTATTATTATTATTATTATTATTATTATTATTATTATTATTACTATTATTATTATTATTAATATTATTATTGATTTATTTTTTAATATAACTGTAATTCATAAAAATTAATGAGTGACTTCCTGTTTGCCAATACCTCCGATTGTTCTTTTTCTATTCCTCACAAAGATTTCATCTACATAAAATTACTTAGTCTCTTGCTACTAATATTTTATGATAGAATTTTACTAAATCTATCCTATCAATAATGCGCTTTCCATATATTTATTATTATTATATTTCTACTTCCTCATCTTTCTATTCTATTTCTATTTAGATCCTTTTGCCCATAGCCGAAGAATACAGTATAAAGTTTCTCTGTAGGAATTGAACTATTGCACCCTTGTTAGTAGACTGATTTATTATCACTTGCGCTATGGAAGCAATTTACTCTCTCTCTCTAACTGTAGAGAAAGAAAGAAAGATAATAATTGTAGAGTTAAAATAATAATAATTGTACAATTACAAACGTAAATTTGCTTTTCACTATTGTTAAAATGTTAAAATTTGTTGACATTCAGGGTTGGTGATTTTTTTGATTTTTTTGATTTTTTTAAAAAATAATAAAACTGTTTTTTTTATTATTTGTTTTATTTTGTCATATTTTTTGATACATAATGATATAACAGATATATTAGTTCCTTCTTACTGTGTTAAAAAACTTTAAAGTAGTTTATATATTAGAAATATAACTTCCTTAATATTTGGTTCAAGATTTCATATAGGGTAATACAAGAATCTGATCTTCATTAATATAATTTATCCAATATAGAACTGTTAGAGTTTAGAATTCCTAATATATATTCAATCAAATCTTCAACAAAATTTTATTGAGCTTTAATCTAATGCAATTTGAGGTTATAGACAAAAGAGAAAACAGAAAAGACAATTCCTTATTAATTTTCAACCATTTAAATTTTTATACAACATTATAAGAAAACAATATTCCTCTATATAAATTATAAAAGGAGAAAATTTAAACACTTTTCATGCATAATCATTAATCTATAAATTAAATACATAACTTGCAAAAAAAAAAAAAAAAAAAAAAAAATATATATATATATATATATATATATATATATATATATATATATATATATATATATATATATATATATATATATATATATATATATATATATATATATATTGCAAGTTATGTATTTAATTTATGGATTAATGATTATGCATCAAAAGTGCTTAAATTTTCTTTCTTTTATAATTTATATAGAGGAATATTGTTTTCTTATAATGTTGTATAAAAATTTAAATGGTTGGAAAATTAAAAGGAATTGTCTTTTCTGTTTTCTCTTTTGTCTATAACCTCAAATTGCATTAGATTAAAGCTCAATAAAATTTTGTTGAAGATTTGATTGAATATATATTAGGAATTCTAAACTCTAACAGTTCAATATTGGATAAATTATATTAATGAAGATCAGATTCTTGTATTACCCTATATGAAATCTTGAACCAAATATTAAGGAAGTTATATTTCTAATATATAAACTACTTTAAAGTTTTTTAATACAGTAAGAAGGAACTAATATATCTGTTATATCATTATGTATCAAAAAATGACAAAATAAAACAAATAAAAAAAAAAACAGTTTTATTATTTTTTTAAAAAATCAAAAAAATCAAAAAAATCAAAAAAATCATGATTTTTTCATAAAAAAATCAATTGATTTAATCAACTGATTAAATCAATTTGATTTAATCAATGCCAACCCTGTTGACATTTAAAGAAATTTTTCAAACTAATTATTTTACATTTAATAAGTATTTTTGTAAAGCACATAAAGTTTATGCTGAATACATTTAATTTTTTTATTGTTTTGTACAGTCACTACTTGGCGGTGTTGGTGAGACAGAAAAAGGTTCCAAAATGAAAAGTACTTCAAAAAGAAGACCCCAATCGTCAGTAACACGTGATCAAAGCCTTGAAGAGAGTCATCTGGAAAACTTGAGTTGCCGATTTTGCAATTTTAGTTTTAAAAGCAAAGATAAGTTGAAAATCCATTTAAAGACACATGAAAAAAGAAAGTTTAAATGTGCCCATTGCAGTTATGAGTGTAATTCTAAAGGTTTGTTAAAACGTCATTTGTTAATTCACAGCAATGTCAAATTGTTTAAGTGTTCAGAATGCAGTTATGAATTCAATTTTAAAGGAAACTTAGAAAGACACATGCTTATACATGGAAATGTCAAGTTATTTAAATGTTGTCACTGCAGCTATGAATGTAACGATAAAAGAAACTTAAAACATCCATTTGTTAAATCATGAAAATATAAAGTTATTTAAATGTTCCAAGTGCAACTATGGATGTAACGATAAAAGAAACTTAAAAAAACATTTGTTAAATCATGAAAATATAAAGTTATTTAAATGTTCTCACTGCAGCTATGAAAGCAATCGTAAAGGAGACTTAAATAGACACATGCTTAGACATGGAAATGTAAAGTTATTTAAATGTTGTGAATGCTCCTATGAATGTAATGTGAAATCAAGCTTAAAAAGTCACATGCTTACACATGCAACTGAGAAATGATGAAATTAAAGTTAATGAAATTCCAAAAAAGGAAGAGATAGAGAGGTTTTGGAAGAATATTTATGAAAAAGAGAAACGACACAACAGGGTAACAGAATGGAAAGAACAGATAATAAATAGTCCTCAAGTAAATAACATCTATGAAATGGAATGCAGAGAAATAAGTCAGAGAGAAGTAAAAGAAGTACTAATTAAACTCAATAATTGGAAAGCCCCTGGACCTGACAAGGTTCAGAACATATGGTTAAAGAAGGTCACAGTACTTATGGTCCCCCTTACAAAATGCCTAAATAAATTACTGGAAGAAGGGGAGGCAATGCCAGAATGGATGACCATAGGAGACACCAACCTCATACCAAAATCTAAAGAAACCAAAAACTCATCAAATTATAGACCTATTACATGTTTGCCTACTATGTACAAAACCCTAACAGCAATAATAGCATCTAGAATATATAGCCACATAGAAAATAACAATATCATAAATGAAGAACAGAAAGGATGCATCAGAAATAGTATGGGTACAAAGGACCAATTATTAATAAACAAAATGATACTTGAAAATAGCTGGAAGAATCAGAAACACCTAAGCATGGCCTGGATCGACTATAAAAAAGCATATGATAGTGTTCCTCATAGCTGGATATTAGAAGTGTTGAAAATCTATAAAGTAAGTGATAAAATAGTCAATTTTGTAAAAGAAGGAATGAAACAGTGGAAGGTTAATTTAAAACTAAAGCATGAAAAAGGAGCAATTGAAATTAATAAAATTAATATAAAAAGAGGGATCTTTCAAGGAGATTCGCTGTCGCCATTGCTCTTCATTTTAGCCATCAACCCATTAAGCAACCTAATAAACAATTTACAGAATGGATACAGGGTGAATCCACGAAGTGAGAAAAGCGCCAAAATAATTTCTCATCTATTTTATATGGATGATCTGAAGTTATACGCTCCAAACAGGCAAGAAATCACCAAACAAATTGAAGTGGTTAAAAAGTTTTCCAAAGACATATGTATGGAATTTGGATTGGAAAAGTGTGCATTCCTCACGCTTAAGAAGGGAAGGAGAATAGAAAGTGAAAACATCACAATAGAAGAGATCACAATCAGGCAATTAGAACAGGAAAGAACGTATAAATATTTAGGAGTAGAAGAATCAGAAAAGGTTGAACATAAATTAATGAAGGAGAATCTTGGAAAGGAATACTTAAAGAGAACAAAAGCGATATTGAGATCAGAGCTAAATGCAAGAAATAAAGTAGAAGCTATTAAAACTTTGGCCATACCTGTAATCCTTTATAGTAGTGGCATCATAGACTGGTTTCAAGAAGATCTAAACAAATTAGACATTGCCACAAGGAAAATGTTGAATGCCAATAAAATGATATACAAAGGACAAATCCTATCAAGAATGTATACCGAACGCAAAGAAGGAGGCATGGGGCTTGTGGAAATTGACTACATATATAAAAGAGAAATAATTGGATTAGGGCAATACCTAGAAAATACAGAAAATAAATACCTTCAGTGGGTACATGATCATGAAAGAATAAAACCAGCAATAAGTTCATTAATTAAAAAGAAAGATGATTACTTGAATATGTACCAAATAAACGTAGAACGAAGTGAAAGGTGGGAAGAAAAAACACAGAAAGAAAAGATCAGAATTGTTAAAAATAAATTTGAAGAGAAACGAAAGGCAAAGCATATAAATCAATGGAAACAAGCAAGTAATTGCAAAAGAATATAAAGAAATAATTGATGAAGTTTACATAGATAAAGAAAAATCAGTGGAAATATTCTGTAAAGGAGGTTTACAAGCTGAGGAAGAGAGAATGATAAGGGCAGCACAAGACGGATTAGTAAGAACGAGGTGGCGTAGAAAACATATAGAAAGAGAAGATATTTCCGATGCATGCAGAATATGCCAATTACATCCAGAAACAGTGCCTCATATTTTATCTGCATGTGAAATCCTTTTAAGCAGAGGTACATATACTGATAGACACGATGCTATATGTAAAATAATTCATTTTAAACTGTGCAGAAAATACAACATAACAACAGAAGCCCCAAATTACTGGAAACATAACCCTCCTGAAATAGTAGAAAACAACCAGGCTCTGATCTTGTATGACTGCCCGATTCCAACAGACATCAGAGTAGCCCACAATAGACCTGACATAGTGATCAAAGACAAAACTGAACGAAAATGCTACATAATAGAGGTGGGAGTGCCGTTCGATAACAACTTGGCGGCATATGAAAGAGAGAAGGAAATAAAATACATTCGATTAAAACAAGAAATGAGAAGAATGTGGAATATTGATAACATCTCAATAATCCCAATAGTGGTGGGAGCGATGGGCGTGATCAAAAAGAGCCTCATTGAACAACTAAATAGATTACCAATTTCGATCACCTCGCTTGAATTAACTAAGACGGTAGTAAAAAAGAGCATCTCAATATTGAGATTGGTCCTAGGAGGTGGTTAAGGAGTGAAGAGGGAAAATAAAGCTACAAATAAATGACTCCCTACAGTCAAGGTTTGACTGCGGAACATTTAAAGCAAAACCCTTCAAGGAAGGAGTATTTAAAAAAAAAAAAAAAAAAAAAAAAAAAAAAAAAAAAGTAAAATTATTTAAATGTTTCCATTGTTCCTACGAATGTAATCACAAAGGAAGCTTAAGAACACATGTGCTTAAACATGAAAATGTTTAATCAGAAACATAGGAACCAACCGAAAAGCGATGGATAAACAGTTCAAAAAACTTATTAGAAGGAAAATACATAGACTACGAAACATCTGGGAAAGTATATAATAAATGATTACCCAAAACAGAGGGAAAAAAGATTGATCAGACTCTCAGAACAAAATGTTTTAGAAAACGTTTAGAAAAAGAAAACATCAGTGATAGATGCAGAGTTTGTGATGAGGACATCGAATCTATTCCTCACATCCTTGTGGGATGTCAAACTTTACCAAACCGCCATCTACAAACAACGACATAACATCATCTGCAAGTTAATTCATTTTAAACTATGTCAAAAATACAGAGTAAGAACAGAAGCAACAAATTATTGGAAGCACAACCCACCACAAATAGAAGAAAATTAACAAATACTGTTATTATACGATTGTGTAATACCAACAGGTATAACAGTCACCAACAATCAGGGTTGGGATAAAACTCACTTAAAAAAAAAAAAAAAAAAAAAAAAAAGCTTACTAGATCCGGATTTTTCATCTAAAACCTGATAAAGTTTTTAATTGCAATTGCATAGTTTTTTTTTGTTAACATTCAAGCTGTACTATGATTTAAAGTTTGATAAACTAAGAACTATTTCTTGTTTCAGCATTACTAATTTTCCTCAAGAAAATTAGGGCATGAATGAAATATTGAAAGCTTTGGCAAAGTAAAGTACAATAATTTAATCAGAAAGAAGATTAATACGATGCAGCACAGGAAGAGTTGGCAGAAAAATGGATTTCTATTTTATCCTGATTATTTAGTAGGTTTTACTGCATTCAGGATAAAAGGTATTTCGGAAAATCATGTTTACTGATCGAATTCTAAGCTTAAACAATGAGAAACCAGTAAAGTATTGACCTGTCATAGAGAATTGGACATCGAAAGCCAACAATTCACCAGAGTGTTGTAAATTTGTTGCTGTAATTTACTGAGCTTTCTACAGAGTTCTGCCTCAATTTAAAGGGTCTTCTTTACAATTTGTTTTGTTTCAACTAAGTTAAGAAATTAATTAATTAATTAAGAATTTTAATTTAAAATCTTATTCTTTAATTTTAAACCAAACCCCAGGGTTAAAAACCCTTACGTTAAAAAAAGAAAACTGGTTTCTAAAAAGAGAAAAACCATTTTTTTTTTTGTTTAATTTTAAGTGTGGTATTGAAGCAGTTTATTATTTGATTATGGTTTAAATCAATTGTATTAATTAATGTTCTTGTAACTTTTCTGAGAATATTTTTGCATTTTCTGATTTTGTAAAATTATTTTTAAGTTAATAAAAGTTTATAATCTTTCTCTAAAATGTTAATGAATGTAGTTTTACTTTATAATATGCATAAAATTCTTTAAAAAGATTAAAAGATTTCAATTTTACTCCTTCTGAGATAGAATTTAAGAACATTTTTGTTAATTAATATTTTTATTTTAATATCTGATTCGTCAGAGTTTTCTTACTC
This sequence comes from Armadillidium nasatum, assembly GCA_009176605.1. Taxonomy (NCBI): domain Eukaryota; kingdom Metazoa; phylum Arthropoda; class Malacostraca; order Isopoda; family Armadillidiidae; genus Armadillidium; species Armadillidium nasatum. The sequence continues at coordinate 27,936 of SEYY01000823.1, forward strand.
AAAGAAATAATGAGTAAGGTATATTTTGTTTTTAGTTTTTAAATTTTGATATACGTTATTAATTTCATAAAAATTTGAAACCAATCAATGTTTTCCACCATTTTATTTTTCCACCTTCAAAATTTCATGTATGATACTTTTAGATTTATTTAATATTAATTACCTTAGTACCAGGCTAGGAAAATCATATATATATATATATATATATATATATATATATATATATATATATATATATATATATATATATATATATATATATATATATATATATATATATATATATATATATATATATATATATATATATATATATATATATATATATATATATATATAACTAATTTAATGGCAGTACGTTTTCTAAATATGTAACAATTTGTAAGGAACGGCACGCAAGAAAACAAACTAATTTTATTCAATTACTATTGCACAAATCCCGACAAGGTAATTTTTAACTTTTCCTCAAAAGTTTTGACAGTTAATGAAGAAAGACTTCTGTTTTTGGGTTTAAATTTCTGTCTATCCACGTACAAGATGGATTTTTATAAATATTTTTTGTCCTTTGAGAAACTCTTGCACGCCACTCGCCCTTTTGCATCTTATGATATTGATTTAAAAAACTTATCAAACAAAATTAAAGTGGAAGCATTCAAATACTTTTACAAATTTCGACAGTCCAAAACATTTTCATATTTGATTAATAAATCTGATTTTTCGACTATGAAAAACCTGAAAGAAAATTAGACTAATTTAGAGTCTTTGCTTCAAGGAGGGAGTATGAATGGGAACAGCCATTAATTCTAGGAGCGAGTCTTAAAATCTATGGAAAGTGCATTCCTACATAAGCTATTACAATACCTCGTTTTATAATAAATTTTTGCTTTAATAGTTTTCACTAAGAGCTTTTACACAATTTAAATGAATCTTAAAATAGTAAAATAATCCCAGTTCTTTTATTTTAACTATTTATGGAAATATTTTGTATGGTAAGTTATTGTATTTTATTTTTATTAATTGCATTTAATTTTTAGGATACACCTTTCTCGACAGCTTAATTCTTAGTTGAAGGGTCAGAGAACTGCACTTAAAGCTTTTCAGGGACTTCCCAATAATTACCAGGAAGATGGATGTTCATAGAGTTGACAAAAATTAAATGTCCGAACAAAAGTAAAGAGTCTATACCTTTTCTTTCTCTAGATAAATGATTTAAATTTCAAACTACTCTTACCTCAGGGTTCATCTTTAACATCTTTGTATAGGATGAAATCTTAAGAGGTCTGAGGCATTCCGTTACGAAGCAGTTTTCCATGAAATGTGAAATGATTCCAAGGAGAACAATTTAATTTTAGCTGGAATTGTATTTATTTATTTTTTTTTTTTTATTAGCTTCATTTGATGAAGTCTGAAAAAGATTATCTATGCGTTTATGATCGAGTTCTCTTTTGACCATGAAGTCTGGCGACTTATTCATTAAGTCATTTGAGTGGAATTGAGATAAGACTTTGTAAGGACATTTTATTTTTAAAAAAATTTAAAAGTATTTTTAATTGATTTTATTACATAATTTTATATAATTTATTTAATTTCTAACTTTAACATTCTAGTGTTACTTTAGGATTTCATTTACGTCAAACTACAAAAAGTGAGTCAACAATGAATACAAAGTAATTGACACCATTATTAAAATTTACAAATCAAAATCATTTCTTATTTTATTTACAATAAAAATATAAAAAAAAAATCTTTTTGTAATTCCTTTTATAAGGCGTTCTCCTTTATGCAATCAGAGGTCAAACCTTGACCCATAAGGATTCAGTTATTCTTTATTTCTCATTTCCCTCCCTCGCCTTTACCCACATCCTAATACCAATCTTGGGCATAAGTGATTTTTTTAAAGTGTCTCTTCCAATTACATTCATAGGTACACTCAGAACATTTAAAAAACTTTTTGTTTCCCCCCCACCCCCTTTTAAGGGTTTATTAGTAACAAAAGTAAACAAACCTTCACTATTAGACCATCTTTTTCTTCATTTATCAAAATTCAAACACAAGCCTTAATATAACAATAATTTTCCTAATTATCATTAATCACAACTTTCATCATTTGATATAAAGGTGTTTATGAATGCTTCAACCCATTAAAATTTTATGGGGTTTTGCAAATGTATGAATTTTCCATTTTTAATTTACCTCGTTGCTACTCCAATTTCTCTCTTCTTTCTGGATACTCGAAAGCGTTCTTCACATTCATTTTTTATTATTATTTCTTTTTGTGCTCATGTAGCATATTTCTTGTCAATATTATTATTTAGGTCTTCCCTAATCCAATCTATAAAACCGAACCCATATGAAAGTGCATTGCCAAGGTCTTAATGGCTCCCATTTTATTTCTGGGGTTTAATTCTGATTTAAAAATTAATTTTATTCTTCTACATTCCTTCTTTATTTGTGCTTTCATTAACTTGTTTTCTGACTCTTCAATTCAAAGGTATTTTTATAGGGGTGTTCTGTTCTAATTTTCTTATTATATCTCCATCAATTTTTATCTTCTCACTTTTGTTCTCCAACTTTTCTTAAGAACTAGGAAAGCACATTTATCCAGACCAAGATCATGCATATATCGTTTGAAAATTTCTTTTCAATTTTGTTTAATGGTCTCCTTATTCGGAACAGAGTTTCAGATCATCCATGTAAAACAAATGGGAACATTACTTCGGGCTTTTTCTCGGTCCTTGAATTGATGCGACATTCATTCCTTAAGTTGTTAAAAGTATTCAGAGGATTTATGGCAAGAGCAATTACAATTACAGGAGATGTGGAACTTTCTTGGGGTAATCCTAGCTTAAATTCTTACATTTATTACTATAGTTCCGTCTTCATGCTGAAGTTTATTTAACTTTTTAACTCATATTTTCATTGCACTGCTTATAAACCTTAGAATTTCAGGACAAATTTTCTATATTTAAAATTTTTTTTTTTAATTAATGCAAATGTGAGGGACACTATCCTAAGATTTTTATAAAGTATCCATGTACCTTCTTGAAGTCTTTGAATATCATAAATTACGATGGTTAAGAATGTGTCTTTTTAAGTTACTTTTCTCATTACATTCATAGGAACAGTCGGAACATTTAAATAATTTTGTATTTTGATGGTTATTAAGCGTGTGTCTTTTTAACCTATCTTTCCGATTACATTCATAGGAACAGTGAGAGCATTTAAATAACTTTAAATCTCTATGAATAAGTATGTGACTTATTAAGTTTCCTTTCTTATTACATTCATAGTCACACTCACAACACTTAAATAACTTTATGTTTTGATGCTTAAGTATGTGCATTTTTAAGTGTTCTTTCCGATTACATTCATAGGAGCAGTCAGAACATTTAAATAACTTCGTATTTTGATGCTTATGCATGTGTCTTTTTAAACTTTCTTTCCAACTAGATTCATGGCTACACTCTGAACATTTAAACATCTTTATATTTTCATGACTTAGCAAATGAGCCTTTAAATGATGTTTATAATTAGATTCATAGCTGCACTCAGAACATTTGAACAATTTTGTATTGCTGTGAATTACCAAATGATTTTTTAAATTTCCTTTCAAATTACTCCCATAACTGCAAAAATCACATTTATACATTCTTTTGTTGTGTATCTTCAAATGACTTTTCAATTCATCTTCGCTTTTAAAACTAAAATTACAAAATTTGCAACCCAGGTTTTCAAGATGACCCTTTTTAATACTTTCATCTTGAATGACCAAAGTTTGACGTTTGATTCTTCTTGAACTACAAATTCTTTTCGAACCCTTTTCTACTTCACTAACATCGCCAAGGAGTGTCTGCAATTAATATAAATATATATATATATATATATATATATATATATATATATATATATATATATATATATATATATATATATATATATATATATATATATATATATATATATATATATATATATATATATATATATATATATATATATATATATATATATATATAGTTATTATTATTAAGGTTAGCTCTGTAGCTCCAACGATCGAGCGCTCGCCTTGCAAGCGAGATGTTATGGGTTCGAGGCCTGGTCGGAGTAGAGAAATTTGAGCAGTTCTCTCTTGCGCTTAGCCCCGCCCACTTATGTGTAATAAGTATATCTGTGGAATGCCTACTGTAGGTGGGATCAGAGTCGGTATCCGTGATAGACCTGGCCAGCCAGAGGATGTTTGCAGTCGGCCCGTGAAACCCTTGGTTCATCCTCGAATAAACCTCCTTACAGGTCTAATAACCCTTCCTGGGAGAAGGATTTTGATTATTAGGGTTACGGCTTTTTTAAAACTCTGTGTTCCAATGTCATAAATCAATGATTTTGATTTAGTTTGAAAAAGTTTGCCTAGCAAACGAGAGGGTCGGATTCGAGCCCTGGTTGGAGTATAGAACTTGAGTGAGTCTCTTTCCACTTTGCTCCAGCTTACTCTGCTGTAATGAGCTAAAATCAGGCATCGGCGATAGGCCTGGTCAGTCAGTAGTATTTGTTGTAAACCCTTGATACCCAGAGACTATTCTTGAAAAAGTCCCACTGACTGGGCAAAAGCCTTAACTGGGGAAATATATATATATATATATATATATATATATATATATTATATATATATATATATATATATATATATATATATATATATATATATATATATATATATATATATATATATATATATATATATATATATATATATATATATATATATATATATATATATATATATATATATATATACACATATAAAATTTTAACCGATACCAATAATTTTAAATCACCTGATACTGACACCAATTTTTTTTTTACTGAACTCATGAAGGATAAAACAAGATTGAAAATATCCAATGATCATGTTTTCAGCTATCTATAATACACCAAGTTATTTTGTAGTCACATTGCTGAACAAAACTGTTGATAGGTGATGATATAGGATAGGTGCCACCAAGCTTTGCATTCGACATGCACTATGACATGGTCTATTTTCTTCATTAATTTTTGCAACATTCGTGGTCTTCAATACAATTTCCATTTTGTTGAACACCATCTCTCTTCTTTTAGACCTAGCCTCTTATTCTTGACAGAAACTCAGGTGTTTGAACATTCTGATAGCAAACCATTTTCAGTTTGTTCTTACTGTCTCTATCTTCAATTTTCAGCCAAAGGAGAATGTTATGTTATGCTACGATTTTGTTTACTCTCGTGTCTCTAATCTGAAGTTTTTTTTTTTAATTTTCCACCTTGTGGCTAAAACTCTCTTGCCATTCTACGTCTAAATTCATTTGTTCTGTTTATTTATCTCGTAATTTACTGACTATCCTAAATTCTTTGACTATATAAACTCCAAAACAGAAAACATTCTCTCTTCTCCTTTCTCAGAAATGATCATTTTAGATTATTTCAATGTTCACCACCGCCAATGACTTTCTTCAAGTTTTTATGATAGAGAAGGTGGTGAACGTGCCTTTCAATTCTCCATCCAAAATGACCTTGAGTAGTGGGTTCTGCTCCCTACTAGTATCCCTTATCGTCTTGGAGATAAACCCAACATTCTTGACCTTCTTTTAAACTTCTAATCTTTCTCTTTATACTGTCAAACTCTATCCTCCTCTGGGTTCTTCCGAATGCTTTCTTATCACTGAATCCTCTTATATTTTTTCAAATCTTCAGCATATTTCGAGGAAACGTTTGTGACATTTCGGAGCTCAAGTTGTCAAACTTTCGGTCTTACTTCTTTGATCAATCGCGTAATATGGTTTGAAATAATAATAATAATAATAATAATAATAATAATAAAGAAAAGTTTTCCACTCAATAACTTGTTATAACTTAGGTAATCAATAACAACATTTGAATCAACATACCTTTGAGTGCTGACCACAAGATTTCTCCTCAATCATCATCACATTTTCGGATTTTATGACACCATTGTTAACCAGTCCTTCGTCTAACACGGATTCCTTCTCTGATTCAGTCAACTCTGACTTTATAGATACCTTTAAATCTAACTCTTCAATTTTAATGTCTTCTATTTTTAAAGTGAAGTCTGATTCATTATCACAAAAGATCTGAAATAATAAAGAATTTGATTAGTTTGCTGGGATGTAATACAACCAAAATCAAGTCAAAATGTGATAAAGATCCATGAAGGGAGGTAATCAAGTTTGAAGACAATCAAATAGAAACCAACTCTACTCTGGTTAATAATAAGATAGCATTGATTTAAAAAGGTCTGGGTTGGATTGCAAATATTAATCCTAAAAAAACATACCAACAACATGAAATGTTGGAAAAAAGAAAGTTGAACAGTAAATTAGAAAGGAAACTCAGTGAGGGACAAAGAAGTCAAAGAAATTTGGAAAAAGTGTTAATAGAATTTAGGACCTGTAGGACTCGCATCATGGATTATTAAAACAACTGTTTGAAGAACAGACAATGACCAAAAGGCAAAATGTGGAAAAAATTTCTTTTCAAAAGATTTTAAATTTTTAAAATAATATATTTGTTATTTTCAAACAGCATAAATAGATTATTATTACATTTTCTAAAAATATATATCTTATAAACTAATAAACCGGCCTCAACCATAACATGGTTTGTTTCCTTATTTAAAAAAATTCACAAATAAATTAAATTCTGACCAAGGGTTGTAGAATTAACAAAATATTTGTGAGCACTTTTTCTGTTAGTTTTTATGGAATGGAAATCCCCATTGCAAACTTTGCATTTCAGGTTTTAGCACAACATATAAACCTCAGACTCCTCCAGAGACTCCTCCAGAGAAAAAAAAAAAAAAAAAAAAAAAAATAAAATATATAAATATATATATATATATATATATATATATATATATATATATATATATATATATATATATATATATATATATATATATATATATATATATATATATATATATATATATATATATATATATATATATATATATATATATATATATATATATATATATATATATATATATATATATATATATATATATATATATATATATATATATATATATATATATATATATATATATATATATATATATATATATATATATTCGAGATAATTAAAAACTCTTTTCTCCGTCGCAAATGCAATGATCTTTCTGGCTCCTCTTCCTCTCGCCCTTTCTGGCATTTTGCAAAAAATGTCAACTCTAACTTTGCTTCTTCCTCTAGTATCTTCTGACGGTTCAACTGCCGTTTTGCCTTCATCTAAAGCTGAACTCTTTGCTCAAACCTTTGCCTTAAATTCAACCTTAGACGATTCCGGAGCTGTTCCTACTCCTTCAACCCCCTCCAACTCATTTATGCCTAAAATTGTAATTTCTTCTAAAGACGTCACTTCTGCTCTCTCTCTCAGCTTAACACTAAGAAGGCGTACGGTCCTGACGGTATCCCTCCTGTGGTTCTCAAAACTTGTGCTTCCGAGCTTGCACCCTGCCTTGGTAAACTATTTCGTCTATGTCTTTCTACTTCAACCTTCCCTTCTTGCTGGAAACGTGCGCTCATTCAGCCTGTGCCAAAGAAGGGGGACTCCTCTCAGCCCTCTAACTATCGTCCTATTTTTTTAACCTCCGTTCTTTCTAAAGTTTTCGAATCTATCCTTAACAGGAAGATTTGGAAACATCTCAATTCTTCTAATCTTATCTCAGATCGCCAGTATGGCTTTCGTAAGAAACGCTCTACTGGTGTTCTTTCCCTTCTCTCTGACTCTTGGTCCTCCGCTCTTCGGCATTTCGGTGAATCGTTTGCTGTGGCGCTGGACATATCGAAAGCTTTCGAGAGAGTCTGGCACAAAGCTTTGATTTCCAAACTTCCCTCTTTCGGAATCTATCCTTCTCTCTGATTTCCTTTCTGGTCGTTCTATAGCAGCTGTTGTAGACGGCCACCGTTCATCCTATAAATCTATTAATAGTGGTGTTCCTCAAGGATCTGTCCTATTCCCAACCCTTTTTCTGCTTTTCATTAATGACCTTCTCTCTATTACTTCATCACCTATCCACTCCTATGCTGATGACTCCACCCTTCATTACTCTTTTCATTTTGAAAGACGCCCCTCCCAGCAACAGTTAATAGAGGCAAGGAGGGTGGCCTTGGAGCAACTAACCTCTGATCTATCTCTCATTTCAAATTGGGGCAGAGAAAACATGGTCGTTTTCAATGACTCAAAAACTCAATTCCTCCATCTCTCTACTCGACACAATCTTCCACACAACTATGATATCTTCTTTGAAAACATGCAACTCAAACCTTCATCTCTCCTCAATATTCTAGGTGTTTCTTTTTCTCGTGATCTTTCTTGGAAAGATAACATTACCTCTCTTTCTAAACAAGCTTCTAAGAGGTTGGGTGTTCTGAGGCGCCTTCAATATTTCTTCACACCACCCCAGTTGCTTGCTCTGTATAGGGGTGTTGTTCGCCCCTGTATGGAGTATGCGTCACACATCTGGGGTGGTTCCACTCATACAGCTCTCCTGGAAAAGGTGGAGTCTAGAGCTTTTCGCCTTATCAATTCTCCTGCTCTCACTAATTCTCTCCAATCTCTTTCTGCCCGTTGAAATGTTGCGTCACTCTCTCTATACTATCGCTATTACAATGGACACTGCTCTTCTGAACTCTCTCGTCGCATACCTCCTCCATTAAGAAGGGTTCGTGCGACTCGTCTTTCTACACAGTCTCATCCTTTCTCTGTCCAACTCTCTGACCCCAGACTTAACCGCTATGCTCAATCTTACATGTACTCTACTGGTAAAGTCTGGAACATACTTCCTTCATCTATTTTCCCAACTTCCTATGACTTAGGCACCCTCAAACGCCGTTGTATCAGGTCATGTCGGCCTTTAATTTGACCATGTTCCCGACTTTCCCCCTAACTCTGGTGGAACATTAGTAGGCCTCTGGCCTTTGCCCAACAGAGGAGAAAAAAAAAAAAAATATATATATATATATATATATATATATATATATATATATATATATATATATATATATATATATATATATATATATATATATATATATATATATATATATATATATATATATATATATATATATATATATATATATAGTCCCGACCAGTAGATTTTTATTGAACTTCATTGGGGTTTTCTAAAATATATATTTTGAAATTTATATAAACTTTAAAAACAAAAATTCCTCAAAACTTTTTTTTATGTAATATTTTTGCTTCTTTAGACATGAATAATCTTGGTGGTTATTTTCATAAATTGTTTACTTTATTCAGTGACTCCCTCCATCCTCTTTCATATCATTAAACTGTTTCTTCATTCTCATTTACTATTACAATAGACATCATTCATCTGGACTCTTTGATTTCAAACCTTTTTTGAGGAGAGTGTGAGGGATTTTTTCCAACAAGTTTCCCCTTTTCTCTGTCACTCTCCAATACAGACTTAACAAATGTGCTTACTCTTATATATACTCAACCCGTAATGTCTGGTACAGTTTTCCTTTCATTTGTAAACTATCAAATATCTATATAGTGGGTCATATTAACCTCTAAATCTGGTGGATCATGTATTAATAGGCATTTCAAAACACACACACACACACATATATATATATATATATATATATATATATATATATATATATATATATATATATATATATATATATATATATATATATATATATATATATATATATATATTATATATTTGATTTTGAATAAAACACAAAATTACTTAGGAATTTATTGTCATTTCTTTTTATTATGATAATATGGTATGGTTCAATTATGTATGGAACAAAATATAAATCCCTGATGGCGGCGATCCTCCGGATGGTCCTATTTTGACGCTGAATGAGGCATAATTGGGGTTCTATGCCGTTAATGTGCCGAATTATCTCATCCTTTAGCTCTTGAATTGTTGCTGGCTTATCGACGTACACCTTTTCTTTCAAATAACCCCAAAGAAAGAAGTCCAACGGTGTCAAATCACATGATCTTGGCGGCCAATTGACATCGCCACCACGTGAGATAACACGGCCATTGAATTTGTCGCGCAAAATAGACATTGTTTCGTTAGCTGTGTGGCAAGTGGCACCGTCCTGTTGAAACCACATATCGTCCACATCCATACCTTCCAATTCGTGCCATAAAAAGTTCGTTATCATCTCACGATAGCGAACACCATTCACAGTAACTGCCTGACCGGCCTCATTTTGGAAAAAATACGGCCCGATGATGCCGCCAGCCCATAAACCACACCAAACAGTCACTCTTTGGGTTTTTCGACAATCACTTTGGATTAGCATTCGCCCAAATGCGGCAATTCTGCTTATTGACGAATCCACTGAGGTGAAAATGTGCCTCATCACTGAAGATGATTTTCCTCGAAAATTGATCATCCACTGTTGCCATTTCTTGCCACCATTCTGACCATTGACGACGTTTTGTATGGTCAAGAGGCTTTAGTTCTTGAGTCAATTGCACCTTGTAAGAAAAATGCAATAGTAATAATGTTCATCAACGAAACGTGAGAGGTGCAATTGTTGGGCACGACGAGTTGAAGTGGTTGAAAGTTCTTTCAGCAGTATTTTCGAGCTGTACGAGCATGCACTGGTCTTTTCAAATCTCCTACAGACCCGGTTTGCTCAAATTTTTTCACGATTTTTCCGATTGTACGCACATTTGGACGATTAAATTGACCAAAAAAATCACGAAGTGCAAGATATGAATTTTGATTTGAACGCCCATTTTCATAATAAGCCTGAATAACTTATCTTTATTATCTTCTTCTTATCTTCTTGGATTATAAAATTTCTTTTTGAAAACCGAATGAACGATGGTGATGGACATTTCTATCGATAATTATTTTCTTTGACATCAATCTGTTAAAAATTTAGCATTAGACTTAATTTATATATATATATATATATATATATATATATATATATATATATATATATATATATATATATATATATATATATATATATATATATATATATATATATATATATATATATATATATATATATATATATCCCACCTGAAAATCTTGTTGATAAGAATCATATTCCAAGTCTAATTCTTCAATTTTTATTTCACTTTCTGATTTGATATTCATTTTATTTTAATAGAAATAAGTTCTAAATAATTACCAAACCTAAAACAGAAAAATAAATAAAAACAATCATGGTGGCAAGGATTGTTTTTACCACCTTTGTTTTTCCAGGGAAAAAGCTTTGGAAAAACTGGGAAAATGACTATTGATAATACTGGGTAAAACCTCAATGATAGAATTAGAGCAACTTTTACTTATCAGATTTGGGTACTATTAGTACACTGCGGGAATTTAATTTACTGCTAAGCTGCTACATGGAATTAGATAATGAATATTAACTGATTAAGTAATAAAATTTTAATATCATTATATCAAGCTACTATTATATTTACGTAATTAAACAATAAAATTATATGACTTGACAAGTTCACAGATTTATACATAGTACAGACTTTACAGTAACTTGTAAGCTGTAATTACTCGATAGCCTAGTTATAATTTTGTTTATTTTATTAGAAAAAATTGTGCTATTTACAAACCAAGAGTAATGCAGCAAAATACTAAACTTTCTTCTGTTCTCTTTTTATGTAAAACAAAGTGTTTGAATTACGGGTAATAGTATGGTTTTGATAAGCGTTTTTTTTTCTTAATAAACGAAAGAGAAATATCATAAATCATTTTTTTTTTTGGATGGGGGGGGGGGGGTAAATGAGGGCTCGGAAAATGATTTGTCAATTGTAGCATTCACAGTAGTGGATTTTTTTTTAATCAAGACCAAGTTGCTGAAACTACCAACTAGTGAGTTTGACTGGAACTATACATAGGGATTTGAAAATGATAATACCTACAAGTCTCTACTAGTACAACCAGGTTGCTGGATCATTGGCATTATAAAAAATATTTAAAATTTTTTATAGTTATTTTCTTATATTTATATTTATAATATATATATATATATATATATATATATATATATATATATATATATATATATATATATATATATATATATATATATATATATATATATATATATATATATATATATATATATATCCTTTCTGAGCATTAGTTTTTTTTATAGATTAGGAATTTTTATTTGCTGTTATATGTAGTTGACTTAAAAGGGTAAAACTATACCTAACAGCCAGTAAATAGACCTAACCTAACCTAACCAAAAACCACTATTCATTAAATATGAATAATGGCTAACAAAAATACCTAATCTACAATAAAACTAATGTTCGTTAGGTCAGGGGCTTTAGGCAGGGTTGCCTAAAATTTGTAAAGAGGTCAAAAGCCCTTAAATTTTAGGTTAAGAAAATTAGATATAATTTTAACAGAAATTTATTTAATTATAAGGAAGGAGTAGAATAACCAAAATTCAATTAAATTAATGATTATATGCATTTTCTAAAAAAAAAAAAAAATCAGAAAATTACAGATTTTGTATAATAAAAGTTTTAAAAAAGTACAAAAAGTTTTGATTTTTTTTTTTTTTTTTTTTTTTTTCTGATTCACAATAGTCATTCAACAGGTGTACCTAGGTAAGACCCTAAGTTAAAGTTTGAAAAAATGTAAGATATAAAATTATCAATATAACCTGTATTTATACATATCATTAAATTATTTTATTGGTGTATCAAATTTAAATCATTTATCTATATTTCAAAATTATTATTTTGTTAATACTTTCAGTCAATATGGCTAAAAGAACAGTTTCAGCAGTATGGGAGTACTTTACAATGTTTCAGGATAGGCTCTAAATAGCTAAATGTCACATGTGCAATCAGGAAATTAGAAGAGGACCTTTGGGTGCCTTAAGGTAAAAATTTTTTAGGTAATACTTTAGTATAGGGGGCCCGTTTTGTTTTTTCTTCTCAGCCTAACCATGAAAAGGAAATGATATGTTTGTTTGTTGTTTTGGTTAATCAACGAACGCCAAATTATTTTGTAAGAAAAAAAAAAAAAAAATTAAAAATTTTTTTTTTTTAAATAATAGGAATAATTATGATGTCATAATATCGTTGGCCGCAATTATAAAACTCTCCTTTCAATATTTTGATGAGTTGCTCTATTTTAAATTATGTTGAAGCTAAAAAAAATAGAAATGATAGTTAAAATATAGATATATATATATATATATATATATATATATATATATATATTTATATATATATATTCCCAAATACGATTGCAGGAATTTTCGTTTCTGCAGTCGAAAACACCCTGCATGATATGGGATATGGGGTAGTGTATAATAATAATAATAATAATAATAATAATAATAATAATAATAATAATAATAATAATAATAATAATAATAATAAATGTAGAGAGAGAGGAATGTAAGTGAAATTTTATCACCACCACTCACAGGGCAGGGGGTATGAGGGGCAGAGCCCCTGTAGACAAATGTTCGAGTGACATGCATTTGTAACTTGTATTATAATAATATGCATTATTGCAGTACAGCAATGAAACCGTAAATGCATGGCACACGAGCATTTGTCTACGGGAGGCTCTGCCCCCCCTACCCCCGACCCATGAGTGGTGGTGATAAAATTTTTACTTATATTCTTCTCTCTCTCTCTATATATATATATATATATATATATATATATATATATATATATATATATATATATATATATATATAATATAATATATTATATAAAGGTGGAGATTGTTTCTGAGTTTCGATTGTTAAAAAATATCGAAAATCGAAAATATCGGAGAAGCCTATCGTAAACAAGAGAGTTGCCAGAGGTACTATTACTAGACATACACACAATTATTATTACTTACTTTTCTAGCAGAACCTAATTCGACTTATCATAACCTGAACTACCGAAATTGCTGTAAAAAGAGGCCTAATACATAAGAATTTGCCGTAAGAGACCTAACGTACACAAGAACGTTTGCACGACATAGTAGCCTAGGGCTAATTATAAAAATATTATTAAAATAAAATATTGACAAAAAAATATCGATATAAAAAATATCGAAACTCAGAAACAATCTCCACCTAAGCATATATATATATATATATATATATATATATATATATATATATATATATATATATATATATATATATATATATATATTTAATACGTTGCCAAAAAAAAAAAATTTTTTTTTATGGGTAGTAAAAAAATTAAAGGCAGTTCATTATCATGAAAGAACTGACAACCTTCATAGGACTACGTCAATACGTCATTCTGCCGTATTTAAAGATCTCGTGACATCATATTGAAGAAAATTAATTATCATTAGTTTTAAAGTTATTTTTTTTTAATTAAAAAAAATTTTTTTTTTTTTTGTTATCTTATAAAATGATTTGGCGTTAGTCGATTAACTAAAAAAACAAACAAACATATCATTTCCTTTTTGTAGTTACGCTGTAAAGAAAAAATATAATGGGTCCCCTATACTAAAGTATTACCATTTTTTAACCAAAT
>SEYY01000823.1:45000-53392 GCA_009176605.1 Armadillidium nasatum
ACATAATTAATTAGTGTTCGAGTTAACCTAAAGTATATGTACTATTAATATTGTATGAATATTTTCTTTACCATTCAAAAAAGACAATGTTCCATTATGTAGACTACCCATGTGATAAAACTTGTAGTCTCATTCTATCTCTTGTTGTAATGATCTTTAGACCATTGCTGCTTGATGTTCACTGAATCAACAAAGGTAAGATATCTCGTGTATTGTAACACGAACTGTACATGTAAATAAAGGGCTTGCTAAGAGTACCTGTCTTTCTCTGTGTCCTGCCCTATGTATCATTTATATTTCTGTCATCGTGAAAAATATGTAAAATATAAAATAATAAATTAATTTAACATTAAGCCGAGTCAGCATTGTCTTATTTATCTTTCATTTTAATTACTTTTCAGTTTTATGATGGTGGAATAAAAGCTATTTAATTTTAAGAATAAAAGTAAAGAATGTAAGAATTACAACCACTGAGCAAAAAAATTTATTTGTTAATTCCCTTAATAGTTTAATTCATTTATATAAGTTATTTAATGATATTTTTATTCTTTAATTAAGAACCATGTATAATCATGTGTTTTTTTAAGCTTGATTTCACATTACATTCATAGGAGCATTCACAACATTTAAATAACTTTACATTTCCATGTCTAAGCATGTGTCTATTTAAGTCTCCTTTACGATTGCTTTCATAGCTGCAGTGAGAACATTTAAATAACTTTATATTTTCATGATTTAACAAATGGTTTTTTAAGTTTCTTTTATCGTTACATTCATAGCTGCAGTGAGAACATTTAAATAACTTTATATTTTCATGATTTAACAAATGTTTTTTTAAGTTTCTTTTATCGTTACATTCATAGCTGCAGTGACAACATTTAAATAACTTTACACTTCCATGAATTAACAAATGGTTTTTTAACCTGCTTTTATCGTTACATCCATAGTTGCACTTGGAACATTTAAATAACTTTATATTTTCATGATTTAACAAATGGATTTTTAAGTCTCTTTTATAGTTACATTCATAGCTGCAGTGACAACATTTAAATAACTTTACATTTCTATGTGTAAGCATGTGACTTTTTAAGTTTGTTTTCCGATTACTTTCATAGTTGCAGTCAGAACATTTAAATAACTTTATATTTTCATGATTTAACAAATGGATTTTTAAGGTTACTTTTCTCGTTACATTCATAGGAGCATTCACAACATTTAAATAACTTTGCATTTCCATGTATAAGCATGTGTCTTTTTAAGCTTCCTTTTTGATTGCATTCATAGGAGCACTCTGAACACTTAAACAATTTGAAATTGCTGTGAATTAACAAATGCTGTTTTAACAAAACTTTAGAATTACATTCATAACTGCAATGGGCACATTTAAACTTCCTTTTTTCATGTGTCTTTAAATGGCTTTTCAACTTATCTTTGCTTTTAAAACTAAAATTGCAAAATCTGCAACTCAAGTTTTCCAGATGACTTTCTTCAAGGCTTTGATCACGTGTTACTGACGATTGGGGTCTGATTTCTGAAGTACTTTTCCTTTTTGAACCTTTTTCTGCCTCACCAACATCGCCAAGAAGTGTCTGTACAAAACAATAAAAAAAAATTAAATGTATTCAGCATAAACTTTATATACTTTACAAAAATTTGTATTAAATGTAAAATAATTTCGATTTGAAAAATTTCCTTTAATGTAGAGATGTACCGATAGTATCGGAATCGGTATCGGCAGTATCGGCCATATTTTTGGGTATTGGTTAATATGGCCGACACTTGGCCGATACTCCGATACTTTGAATTCGACTACTAAGTGATGTCTTTACCTTAAAGGAGTATATAATGTCCTTTTTGAATAATAGCGTTTTTTATATTTTGTCTTTTCTGCTGATTAATTGAGGTCTCTTCTTTTATTATTTTTATTCTTTATATTGTAGCTAGTTAAAGAATCTTCTTGTAAATTGTAATCATGTTAAAACATAAAAGCGAGTAGCTAAACTTTGTTAATACTTACTGGAAAATGGAAATGGAATATTTTTTGAATAAACACAAATATAAAAAAGTTATTAGTATTATTTTTGCATTTATTATTCGTAAAAGATATTTTAATTTGTAAAATATACGTGGGCACAACCAAATATGAAATACATGAATAAGTATTGGTTGTACATTGAATGCAATCCTCAGTTGCCTAGCAGTACACAAATTTTCCATCTTATTACTGCGTATTTCTTATAATAATTAAAGTATCGGTATCGGTATCGGCACCTAAAAAAATAAAGTATCGGTATCGGCCTCTTTACTGGTATCGGTACATCTCTATTTTAATGTCAAATAAATTTTAACAAGTGAAAAGCAATTGCAAAAAAAGAAAGAAAGTGTATTCGGTTAGGTGAATTTTGAGGAGAGACCAGGTGGAACTGAAATTGAATATTTATGTTTTTAAAAACACTTTGAATAAAATTAGTACTTGTTTTAATCGTCCTTTATTATCTGAGTGGTTTAATAAATAAAATCTTATATAATATTTTCCTGATAGAATAAATTGTTCATTTGTTCAGGGAGTTTGATTGCCTTGTAATTCTTATGTATAAGTTAATCATAGAGGAATCTGAATCTTAACCTTGTTCAAACTAAGATACAATAAGGTATAAAGTACCAGAATATATATGTAAGATATAAGGGAGACCCTCTTTTAGGGGCTGCCCTCCTCACTGAGGAGTATGACCTGTCTATGTCAAACGTCGAGTCCGAAAGCTCCAAGGATACATTAATTCAGTCCTTAAAGACAGATGGGAAGAATGAATAAATAGAATTTAAAAAGAGATGTATGTTTTATTTTCATATTGCAGTGAGCATATGACGACATAAAAAGATTTACGTTTAAACATATGTATATTTGAAAAGAGAATAAAAAGAGAATCGAGCCCTGAGTAATTAGAATAATGTAAAATAACATCATAAAAAAAAAAACTTTAAGGGGGTGCTACTCCCCTTTAGTAGGGGAGTAGCACCCCCTTAAAGTTCGGATTTTAGCAACATTTTGACCCACATCTACCAACTTCAAGATGCTACCGCTCTAAAACATTTGAACTATTTGTAATCAAAAAGGGTAGAACTTTTATTTGATATTAATTTCATACATGTACAATGATTTTGAAAATTTTGATAGAAATTCTAAGGTTTTTGCCATCCCTCCACCACCACTGGACATCAATTCCTTACTCTTTTGGTAGGTCTATTTATTGTCTTTAAGAGCTGGACAGTGAAGAATAAGATTTTAAGGGAAGATGAATAGCTTAAGCTCTCGTAGAAGGGGAAGGTCAGAGGAGCAGTGTTCACTAAGGGGAAAATCAGAGGAGCCTATCCACTAACAGGGAGATCAGAGTTGCAGTGTTCACACTCTATGCAATTGCAGAACTCATCTGTATATAAGAGCAATTAAGTGAGGTGGTGTGAAGTGGTTCAGTCAGAAGATGCCTTTGAACTAACCTTTTAAAACTCTTTTCAATGAGAGAAACAAAATGATTCCACCAATCGAGATTGACAGAAAAAGAAATACAAAATTTTTTGAAGAAAGTTGATAGTTACATTTGAACGATTTCAAATTAGATTATAGTTGAGTTGACGAATGCTTCTAGTACAAAAAAAAGGAGAAGAGTTATTGAAGTATTGAAAACAACCATTTTTTCTCGACTCCCGTAATTGCAACCATTTTTACAATTTCTAAAACGAAAAGAGTAAACTTGTAATCAACATGAGTGGATAGTAAAAGTAACTGAGAAGATCCTTAATGTACAAAGAGGATAGGGGATACGATCGAACCTTGATTAAAGTCTATGGTCTCTCTCTTTCAATAAAGTTAGAGAGAGAAGGAATTCCTTGCATAGCGTATGTGGTAATAAATCAGATTCATGGCAGAGGTGGGACGGTTCAATTCTCACAGAGAAACTCTATAAGGTTTTCCTCTTCAATTAATGGCAAAAGGCTCTAAAACATGAACTAAATGAAATCTTTAAAAGTAAATACAATGTCAGGCATTGGATGTGAGGATGGAAATAAGGGAAGAGGAATCATATTATGTGGAATTAGAGGTAAATGTTTGATCGACGAGTTCAGTCTCAAAAGGTAATACAGCTGTAGAGCAGTTAAAATAAAGATAATAGAGAAAGAGCAAAGTTATCATTTCTGGTAGAGTGAATGGGAAGAAAAGGAATTAGAAATATTATAATAATATTCGGAGATAATTTTTGATAGGACAAATTTAGCAAAATTCTATCATAAAATATTAGTAGCAAGAGACTAAGGAATTTTATGTAGATGACAATCTTTGTGAAGAACAGAGTAAGAACAATCGGAGATCCTGGCAAACAGGAAGGGACTCATTAATTTGTATGAATTAAAGTTATATTAAAAAATAAATCAAATAATAATAATAAATCAAAATTTACCTTTAATTCTTTATCAGTCAACTTGTTGAGAAGAACCGAAGGAGACTTTGATGTTAAAATTTGTGAGAAGAATCTCTCTTCATCTGATTCAAATTGTGCCTCTGAACCTCCGTCATTTACTTTATCCAACAATGATTGAACATTTTTCAGGGTCATAAATTTCCTATAAATGAAATTGATAATAATAATAATAATAATAATAATAATAAAGAAATTTTCCATTCAATTAATAACTTGTTTATAATTTAAGTAAAAAGTAACCACAAATTTGAATTGCCAAACCTTTAAGTTCTGAGAACAAAATTTCTTCTCAACCATCATCTGATTTTCGGATTTTATGACATCATTGTTAACCAATTCTTCATCAAATATGGATTCCTTCTCTGATTCTCTCAACTCTGATTTTATTAATGTCTTTTCATCTAATTCTTCATTTTTAATACCTTCAGCTAAAGTGAAACTCGCTTCATTGCTGGGAAAGATCTAAAATAAAAACAAAGGATTTAAATAAGCTTAACGGAATGTAATACAACCAAAATCAAACCTAAGTATGATAAAGATCCATGAACAGATGCAATCAAATTGAAGTCCAATCAGACCATCAAAAAGATGTCAACTCTGCTGGGGTTAAAAGGAAGGTGATGGTGTTAAGGAGGTAATTTGGATTGGAATGTAAATACTAATTCTAAAAAAAAATTTCGACATATTGTCCAGTGTTGTAAAGAAAAATTAGTCAAAATTGAAAGGAATCACACAGTGGGAGAAAAAAAAAATAATAATAATAATAATAATAATAATAATAATAATTTAGGAATAAGATCGTTAGAAAAGAAACCAAGCAAATGGAAAGAAAAGAACTAAGTCACTAGCATACTTTTTAGCAGGTACCATTCCTGAATGGTACCTGGGCTCCCTCAAAACTACAATGTGGGTATGCTGTCAAGGGATATATATATATATATATATATATATATATATATATATATATATATATATATATATATATATATATATATATATATATATATATATATATATATATATATATATATAACTTTGTATCGAAAACCACTATAATTAAAAATATAAAAAGTAAAACACTAAAAAGATCTTAAGAAATTCAGAAGTGCCCAAGAAAATTTACGACAGGTCTTTCCGGGATGGATAATTAAAAGAACTGTTACAAGTTCACAAACAATGATCACATTTAAAGACAAAAATTCTTTGTGAAAATATTATAAACCACTTAATAACTTTTCATTACTGTCACCATCATAACCAATTAACAAATTACATTATTATTATTATTAAAAATAAAAAAATTTCAAAATTAATGTTATCAAAATAACATAGACCATGATAAAAATTGCTGTTATCACATGTTAGAAATTTGAAATTATAAAAAAAAAAAATTTGATTTCAGGGTTAACAAAAAAAAAAAAAAAAAATTATTTATATTTTTGTAGTTTTGAGAACAAACAAATCCAATTAAACAACAGTATTTAATAAATAAAAACTTTATTATACAATGTACGCATCACCATTTACCACTGCTATAATGATTTGGTATTTGTGGTAGCTGAAATAAGATCTGATCTTAAATGCATAAAAACATAATCAAATATGAAACTTTTTATCAAGCAACTTAAATTAAAAATAAGAAAACAATTACTTCTTTAAATTAGGCCAATTAAATTACTTAGTATTATTTTATAATGACTAATAAGAAGCCAAATAAAAATTTATTTCAAAATTCTTTGTATATTTTGACGAGTTTCAGTGCCTTTTCAGATTCTTAGTTTATTTCATGAAAGACAAAATGTATAGACCATCAAGGCTGACCCTCTTCTTTCAGGACAGTAAGTAATGAATCATCACGAAAAAACTCACAAACCCCCTATGGAAGTTTAACTTTATCACTTTCCATTTATACAAGCTTAAACCACGCCTGGAAATCTTCCTCTTTTCAGTAATATTTTGCCAATTATATGAAGAAAGGTGCTCCAGTCTCTCACCTATTCACAATTGAGTTATAACTTTAACAGAAACAAGCACAAATAATCACATTCTTATTATATATTTTTAGAGGTAACAAGGTATTTAAAATATTGCTGGCATTTTTGGCAAGAGATTAAAGATTTCAGCATTTGGATCAAATATATTCTGTACTGGAGTCAAGAAGTATAACAAAAATTTGGTTATCTGTTTTTCAAAGATTTGTAAAAATCATTCTTTTTGTGGTATAAAGAATTCAATTATAAGACATCTTACCAAACCCAGGAAGCAGTTTTATAATTACATTCCAGAGCAAGATTCAATTAATGTTCTATGAAGCTGCTGCTGAAGCAGAAGAGCCCAAAGCACTGGCAGAGTCATTTCGTAAGCTTATCTTTAACACACTGAATTTCAGAGTAAGTCACACTCAAAAACTCAAAAGTAAAAAAAATACTTCAAAACCTATAATGGCAATTACTGGAATAAAGAATGTTCTTTATACTTACCTAAAAAAAGCAAAATATATATATATATATATATATATATATATATATATATATATATATATATATATATATA
This sequence comes from Armadillidium nasatum, assembly GCA_009176605.1. Taxonomy (NCBI): domain Eukaryota; kingdom Metazoa; phylum Arthropoda; class Malacostraca; order Isopoda; family Armadillidiidae; genus Armadillidium; species Armadillidium nasatum. The sequence goes on from SEYY01000823.1 coordinate 52,029, forward strand.
TATATATATATATATATATATATATATATATATATATATATATATATATATGGGTCATTCCAAGTCACTTCAACACGACAAAAACCCTGACCCCTTTCGATTTGTATAAAAAGTGGCACACTAACAGATCTTGTTGAGAAAATATGAATGGCGTTTATTGCAGGTCTCTAGCTCATACGGTTCAGAAGATATGACCTTTGAAACTTTGGTCAAAAATGTCAATTTTCAGAGAGTAGTCCGAGGTCAAAATACAATATCTCGGCTTCTATGGCACTTAGAAGCATCGTGTAAAGACCATTTAAAAGATCTTGAATAGCGGTACAACATTTATTTAGATGATTTTGACCTCGGAGGTCAAATAAAAAATTTGACCTATTGTGACCTTGACCTTGAAAAAAAAAACCTCATCTTCGATTTTTTTCAAACTTTGCTGAAATTATTGTTATATATGTATATTTTTTTTGCTGCTCATTTTTTTAGACTTTGGTCATTGGTTTTAATATATGGTCATAAATTAACTATGCTTGAGGGTACATTCGACCCCACAATTTTTATTATTACCTAAATTAATTTCTGTATTATTTTTGCAATATTTTTAATTTATTATATATATATATATATATATATATTATATATATATATATATATATATATATATATATATATATATATATATATATATATATATATATATTATATATATATATTATTATATTGTAAGGGGCTGGCTGCTGCCGAGTATATTTTTCTCGTTTCAGATTGCATGGAGTATTCTCTGAGGAATATAGTCTTACCTGCTTGTTGCTTTGCTGTTATGCTGTTTGATTTTGACTGTGCTTGGGATCCACAATATTAATGTGCATGTGCCATGTCCTAGACTGGAGAGCGTGAAGGGAGATTGATGTTAACATGTTTATTTGTTTAGATACGTTAATGTTATTCTTCTATGTTAAATTTATTTTTATTATTATTATTATTTATTGAGTGCACTTGTGCTAATGAAAAGTCTTATGAGCTATTGTTCCCAATTCGGGCAATAATTAAAAACAGGTTATTCTTATTCAAACAGGTTGTTATTCTCAAGAAGGCATATTACCCTTTCAAGAGTAGGTTATATTCTTTGTGTTTTTATTATTATTATTATTAATTCATTATATATTTTTAGATCATTTAAACTGAGGTGAGGCACTGGGGTAATTATTTATAATTCTCACAGGTGCCGGTCTAGGGCCTTATTGCCTAGTGCTAATCTGGAGTTATAATCTCTATACCTATCAGGTAGAAAATATAGATAAGAGACCTTAATGGTTTTTGAAATTATCATATATTTTTTTTTTTTATAAAATTTTAATATTTAATATTCA
>SEYY01000823.1:53492-93445 GCA_009176605.1 Armadillidium nasatum
AGAGAGGGAAATGAGTGATTAAATACAATAATTTTTATTATTACAAAAGAATAAAACAAACTTTTGAAAAGAAATCTTTAGACGCTAAACAGCTGAGTTAATATTTAATACACAAAATTCTTTTCTTTTTAATAATGATACGGTTGCCTTAGGATTATTTAATCGCATTTGATAACATCTATTTTGTTGAATTCTAATTATATATATATATATATATATATATATATATATATATATATATATATATATATATATATATATATATATATATATATATATATATATATATATATATATATATATATATATATATATATATATATATATATATATATATATATATATATATATATATATATATATATATATATATATATATATATATATATATATATATATATATATATATATATATATATATATATATATATATATATATATATATATATATATATATTATATATATATATATATGTTTTATAATGAAATGCAACAAAAGCTCTGAACATAATGGCGATAAATAAAATTCTTAAATAAAAAGTTATTTTATTGAGTTCCAAACACTTATAATAAACGACGTTTCGGGAATTTTCTCTTTCCCATCATCAGGGTCTTAAAAGTTATTTATAATTATATAAATCTTCGATGGTAAATTATTTTGCAAATATAAATAAATTAATAAGAGAGAGCACATTTTTTATTAACCGGAACAGGATCAACACATATATCTAAAATAAGAGTAACTGGAAAGGACGGTCATCATTGTTAAGTGACGGCTTGAGACTGAAAATATGAATGGATTCTAAGATTTTTAAATCAAGTAGTTGGTTGGTTTGTGTGATGATGGAGAAATGATTGGAGTTTATAGGGTGGTCTTTACTATGGCTATGATTTCTAATGCTGGAGGGGTTAGGAGAGGTGAAAATTTATCGCCATTATGTTCAGAGCCAACTAGTAGACAGTGGTAGCCACCACTTCTCTTCAGGTCTTGGCTCGGAATACCACTTCAAGGGAGGGACCACAGTCGAGGGCAAAAGGATCTGCAAAACTGTGGTATCCTCTTGAAGGGCGGAGTAGACAGGAGCTTTATTACTTCTACAGGAGCCGATTCGAGGGAACTAGTTGCTGTATCTTCAGGAAGTTCTTCTGGTGTGCTAAAGTGAATAGCTAAACTACCTGTTAACCTTTTAAAACTATATCTAAAACGGAAAGGTGTTATAAACAAATAGTCAGTTCTCCACTTTATATTATTTTAATCAAAAATACAAAACAAATTTATTATTTTTATCTAATTACAAAAAGTTAAATTATAAAAATTACTTTTTGCTCAACAACTCTTCTTTATTTTTTTTCAGAAAATTTAGGAGAATGATGTAGAAACATTTTCATCTAAGGGTTGTTTTGGATTAAAGCAATCTTTCATCGTGTTCTCGTAAGTTTTATTAATTTTTTTTACCCAAAATTATGGGGGGAAAAATCCATAGAAACCATGAAAATAGTATGAAGGATTGCCTCAATCAAGAAGAACCCTTAGATGAAAATGTTTCTACATCATTCTCCTAAGTCTCCTGAAAAAATAAAAAAAATTTTGTTGAGCAAATTTTGAAGGCCATTCAAAGTTGAGGTGGGCTATCTCCTAAATAATAGCCCCCCCCAGAAATTTTACAAGAATACAGAAATGTGTATCGTTCCCGATTAAACTGATGTAACAAGTGTCATTTTTCTACTGTGAATATCGAGTTATTTCAAAAACAATCGCAAAAATGTCCCAAGGAAAATGTCTTCTCCCTTAGAAAAAAAACTCATGAAGGACAAAGACTAACTTTTATTTCTTGATTTCCTCTTAATTCTTTTATTCTTAAGGACAACCTTGTCTTATTTTTTTTATACATGAGTATGCACAGACGAAATCACTCCCAAGATCACATATTTGCATGTCTTGCTTTAATGTGATTTTTTAAGATTTCTTTATAATTACTTTCAAAGTCAAACTCACAACATTTAAATAACGTCTTTGTATGTCTAGATGTAATGTTTTAAGTCTTTCTTATATTTACTTCCATAGTTACACTTCGAACATTTAAATTATTTACCCTTTCTATGTGTTCGCATGTGCTTATTTATATTTCCTTTGAGATTACTTTCATATTTGCATTCACAACATTTGAATAATTTAATATTTTCATGTGAAAGCATGTGAATTTTATAATTACATTCATAGGAGCAAAAAGAACATTTGAATAATTTTATATTTCCGTGTTTTAACATGTGATTCTTAAGACTGTCAATCCTATTACATTTATAGTCACACTCAGAACAGTTAAGTAATTTATTATTCGTGTGTGTTAACATGTGCCTTTTTAAGCCACTTTTACGACTACATTCGTAGTTGCACACACCACATTTATATAATTTGATATTTGTATGTGTTAACATGTGCCTCTTTAAGTTACTTTTATGACTACATTCAAAGTTACACATATCACATTTAAATAATTTAATATTTGTATGTTTTAACATGTGACTCTTCATGCTTCCTTTATTATTACATTTATAATCGCACTCAGAACATTTAAATAATTTAATATTTGCGTGTTCTAAAATGTGGCTCTTCATTGTGCTTTTATCATTACATTCATAGTTACACTCAGAACATTTAAATAGCTTTAAATTTGTATGTGTTAACATGTGCCTCTTCATGTTTCCTTTAAAATTGCATTCGTAGCTACACTCAGAACACTTAAATAATTTTTTATCTGAATGTATTAACAAGTGTTTCTTCATGTCATTTTTAACATTACATTCATAGTTGCAAGCGTAACATTTGAATAATTTTGTATTGGTGTGTTTTAACATGTGAAGCTTTAAATTAGATTTATAATTACCTTCATAGCTGCACTGAGAACATTTGAATAGTTTTACATTTCCGTGTATTAACATGTGATTCTTCAAATTTCCTTTATAATTACATTCGTAGGGGCATTGAGAACATTTGAATAATTTTGTATTTCTGTGTTTTAACATGTGAACTTTAAATTCCGTTTATTATTACCTTCATAGTTGCAATGGGAACATTTAAACTTTCTTTTACACTTGTTGTGACTTCAAATGAGTTTTAAATTCAACTTTGCTTTTAAAATCAATGTTACAATATTTACAACTTTGGTTTTTCAATCCATTTTTTCTATTCTTTTTCCTCTCATTTCTTGAAACTTTTTCTCCTTTTCTTGAACCACTTTTCACATTCAGTCTTCCTCCTCTGGGTTCAAGGCCTGAACCATCAACAAAATTCTAAACAAAAAGTTTTATAGTATAATAATAATAATAATAATAATAATAATAATAATAATAATATATATATATATATATATATATAATAATATATATATATATATATATATATATATATATATATATATATATATATATATATATATATATATATATATATATATATATATATATATATATATATATATATATATATATATATATATATATATATATATATATATATATATATATATATATATATATATATATATATATATATATGAACAGAAACCATCCGATTCACCGCGCAGCAGTTATTATTATTATTATTATTATTATTTATTATTATTGTTATTATTATTTGGACCATGTTCTTGGTCTGAACTAATGTGAAGGCTGGAGTTAGACACACCAAACAATTTAACATTTATTTGAAGAAGGAAATATATAAGGAAGGAATACTGGAAACAGTGACAGAGACAGAGACAGAAACAGAGCTCTGGACCCTTGGTGATGGTGAGCTGATGTGAGAGACCCACAACCACACAGTAAACCAGCTAGAGCCTGAGGAAGACAGTTGTCGCTGGGGAACAGTTGGTATCCAAGCGGTGTTAATTGTGAATAAATAATTGTTTTACAAGGAGAATCCAATTTCAACAAAAAAAATTTAATTGTCTGAACATTATTTTGAAAAAAAAAAAAAAAAAAAAAAAAGTGAATAACGGGACAAAACCACTGGTCGAAATGACCTGAAAATTTAACTAAATATTCTTAGCCCCAATTGCAAGAAACGATAGCAATAGATATTTTTGTCTGCTTTAGAAAAAAGTTATAAGCACCTGAATTTAAAAAAAAAAAAAAAAAAAAAAAAAAAAAAAAAAAAAAAAAAAAAAATTGAAAAATCTTACCCTTCCTGACAAAATATTATTTAAAAAAAAACTGCTCCTAAGGATTTTTTTTATATTTTTGGTGTGTGTAAATAGTAGAGGGAGAGGGCTAAAACTTTTATTTAGTACATTATTAAATGCTATTTGTTCTCTTCGAGATATAGCCTCTCAAATTTTGGTCAGTCTAGTATAATAATCTACTATTAATTAGAGGGTAATAAACTGAATTTGCTACAATTGTCCTTTATCTGTAGTAATTAACCTTTTGAAGGATATTCCAATCAGATGTCAAACTTGTTCAATAAAACTTACTCTAAAACATGTCTTTATTCAGTGTCCCATTTTGTCTTTAAAAAAAGTACTACAGCAAATGTTTAAATAATCTTTGATTTTTAAATATGAAAATTTTATTGCTTAGTCAGACATTTTCTCAATTTTTATTTTCAAAAAAAAAAATAATTTAAATGAATTTATTTAATTTCCTTTCATAAAATATGTGAAGTAGAAAAGAATTGTTGCAGCAGCCAAATACGCCATTCACCCAATGTATATTAAATGCATATTAAATTAACACAAGTAAACAGTAAGTAATTAGCAAAGACACAAAAGGGAAAAAATGCACATTATTCGTACCAAGACAGAGGATAAATTTGACAGAGTTTAAGAGTCCATCGATTCAATTCCTGGACTCAGTTTATCACTAACAACTATTATTTCAACATTATCATAACACTAATACTACTACTACTACTACTAATAATAATAATAATAATTGACTTTAGGTCGTTCTTACCCAAACAAAGCTTTTACAAAATGAAAATAATATGAACATTTATCATACCTTTAATTCCTTTTCACTTAATTTTGTGAGAACAATCTTCGGATACGAAGATTCAGAAATTTTCTTATAGAACATCTCCAATTCTGATCCAAACTCAATTTCTAAGTCTTTTTCTTCTAAATTTTTTGATGACATTACCTTCTCCCGAGGGTAAATGAACTCCTTCAGGGAAACAAAAACATTAAGAGGAAAAAAATATATATAGATATATATATATATATATATATATATATATATATATATATATATATATATATATATATATATATATATATATATATATATATATATATAATATATATATATATATATATATATAAAAGTATTAAAACCACGTCTCTCGTGGAGTTAAAATATTCAGAATTTTTAAGTCTGCTAACAGAGAATCGAACCTTCACCTCCTAGCTGGTAAGACAGGGTGTGGTTACCTTTGTACCATGACATTATACCTTATCTTTCCAGCAAAGAGGTCAGTGTTCGATTCTCCATATAGCAGACTTAAAATTTTTATATATATATATATATATATATATATATATATATATATATATATATATATATATATATATATATATATATATATATATATATATATATATATATATATATATATATATATATATATATATATATATAATATATATATATATATATATAAAAAAATATGGAAAGACATGATAAATGACTTGATTGTTTTTTTAATTTGGTGTGGGACCACCTTTCGTATTTAGGCTGAATTCTTCTGAGAATGGACAAATGTAAGTCCTAGATATATAAATATAAGTTCTTCTGGTGCATTACTTTCACAACCCAGCTGACATTGATAGCATGTGAAATAAGCTCTGGAAAGGAATCAGATTTTGAAGTAGTCAATCTGGAGGTGGATGAGAGAAGTCTGAGGTGGCTGACTTGAAGGGTAAAAAGTATTTCAAGTAAGAATTGGCAGTGGAGGACTCTGTGGCGGTCAATCTAGAGGTGGATGGGAGGAGTTTGTGGTGGCAGATGTGGAGAATAAAAAGAAGGAATTGGAAGAATCGGAGGTGGTGGCATTGAAAGTAGACTTGAATGTGGAATGGAAGCATTGAGGGTCAGGTGACAAATTCAAGGGAAACAAAGGATTATCAGTATGGTTGGATTTGGAGGAAATTCAAAAAATAGTGACTTTCAATACTTATCTTCAATAAGGTAAAAGCAATAGTGTATAAGAACAAAAGAAAAAGTACCAATATAAGAAGAAGTAGAAGTTGTTTCAACAAACGAAAGAGTTGTGAAGGAATTAATTAGAAATGATACAAATAAAAGAGAAGAAAAGAGAGAACAGAAAAGTATGTAATTTTTTGTTTACCTTTACATTAAAATCTTAATGATATAAAAATTCAATATAATTTCTGAGCCTCACTAACTAAAATTATAATGATTTAAAATATAATAAACTTAATTATTTAATGTATAAAAAGAATTGATAATGTTAATATACTAGTTTTGTAACTACTTCATCAAGAAATCGTTTATCTACTCCTATGAAGATCCACAAGAGGACATCATTATGCTCAACATATATATATATATATATATATATATATATATATATATATATATATATATATATATATATATATATATATATATATATATATATATATATATATATATATATATATATATATATATATATATATATATATATATATATATATATATATATATATATATATATATATTAGTTTTTTGAGTGAGAGTACAGAAGCTGCACCGGGTTAAAGAATAGCAGATGGAGGGAGCTAGAAATAGGAAGGTGTGCAACATATATCATAAGAATGACATCACAATTTACAAAGGAATATTTAGGTACAAGTCGTGCTCGCAAATGGCTAGTAATAGTGGGTTCTGAGTTACATTTTGCAAAACTGGTGTCCGTGCAGATGATGTGGTGGTTTTTAAGCAAAGATAACTTGTGTACAAGATATATGCTCTTTGGAGAGAGTTGCATTCCACTGGCTTCAGCAGCGAGGCTAACATGGGGGTAATATTTAGAAGGATCCCATTGATACAGGATTGCCTCACTCCGGATGAAATCCAACAGATTTAGTAGAGTTAGGGAAGCATTTCCATTTTACTTGAAGCCATAGTCCAATTCTGATTGGATTACGGTAATGCAAAGAAATGAAAGGAATATGTGATCAGCGCTTGAATGATGCATAGGGTAGAAACAGTGTGTGATGAAAAGCCATTTTCAAGTGTTCAATGTGCATATCAGGTAGTCACTCAGAATAAGGCACAGAAATCTGACCCATAAATTAACAGGAATGGGTAAACCATATAATGAAGGGTCGTGGAAGGATACTTGCAGTCTTCCCACTTCACTTTCTTTCAATATTTTAGCAGGTGCAATGTATAAGCTATGGGAATTACTCCATGGTGAGATGTTTTCCTTGTATAGTTGGAGCTGTTATTCAAGATATAGTTATCTGGTAGAGGGTGTTCAAATATATGGGAAACTTGACTGTCTTTTGAAATGTTAGTAACAAAGTCACCATCACAAGTCACCATCCAGTAAAGTGACATGATAAAACAGCTGAGTACCGGATTTGACAGGAATTAGATAGAGAGAGGAAACTATACTTAAAAACTGAGTACATATGATGAGAAGAATGACTAGTTCTCAATGTTGTAGTTCTTAAAAACTGAGTATGCTGAGTTTATGAATGACTCTAGTTTTCCATGTTGTGTCATAACCAGGGTTGGCAAAAACCCGGGTTTTTCCCCAAAAAACCCAGCCCGGGTGGGTTTTTGCCAAAAACCCGGGGAATTGATGGGTTTTCTGGGTTTTTGGTAAAAAAAAGTGTTGTACCATACAACACTTTCTATTTAATTTCCAATTACTGTAGACACATGCAACTTGTGTGTGTCTACAGTAATGTAAAAATGTTTATTTATCCATTTTTAAAAAATCAAATGTTTTAAGAATATTTTTTATATTTTCAGGTGTTTCTAAATTTCTAATCAATAATTATTAAATTATAGCATCCAATTAACAGAACTTTAAGGTGGAAAAGCTTCTCTATCTTAAGTCATGATAAGGAGTGGGAGGTTGAAAGACCTGGCTTGGGGAGAGTTTGAGAGTATAAATGTTCTAGAAAATGGAAAGACTGTGAAGAAGAGAAAATGCAACCATTGCAGTAATCTGGTGAGCAACAAAATTGAAAGAATAAGAGCCCATCTGGGAAAGTGTGATCAATATAAACTTATTGGCCAAGGTGAAGGTTGCAGTGATGATGGTGATGTTGAAATGGCAACTGGATTTTCACCAGCTCCAGCTGTGCCTGTGGGCCAAAGTAGATTGACAACACCTTATCGATCTAGATCACGATCACCTGTACATGTAGAACCAAGATCAGTCAGTCCAGCAACTAGTATTAGAACACCCACACCGACTCCAAGTCCAAGTGGACAAAGTGTTGCATCAATGCTGGGGACTATTGTGACCAAGCAAGTGAAGATAGACAGTTTTCTGATCTCAACGCCACTTAATTGATCTCCATCGTTCTCAACTTATGGCCTTATACATAAATTGAGAAACAAATTAGGCAATGAAAAATTGAAAAGGCTGAAAAATTAGTTAAATGTTACAGAATGTTTGAAATCCAAGGATGAACATGTTTGGTGAATTGTGATTTTCATATTGTGTTGGATACTAAATTAGTCCTTATTCTTAAACTCAGGTAGCCTACTTAGTAATTAAAGTATTAAAGCATTAAACTGCATAAAAATAAGTTTGCAGGTTTTATTTATCCTTCCCTTTGTGTGTGTCAAGACTCCAGGAGACAGAAATTCACTTATTTTTGTTATTAGTATCAGCTAAAACAAGTAGCAAAAACCCGCTTGGGTTTTTGGTTCCCAAAAACCCAGCCCAGTGGGTTTTACCCGGGTTACCCGGGCAGTGGGCTTTTCCAACCCTGGTCATAACCCTTCTCAAAATAAAAAAAGGCTCTTAGAACTTTTCCATTTGAGGTCTCCCAAATTTCATTCTTAACAGAGAGTCAGTAGTTGAACAATTTTGAAAGCCAAACTGTGACTTTAAGAAAGCCTAGAGACTTTCCAGAAATGGGAGAAGGTGTAATAAAGGAAATTAAAAATACCCTGTAATTAAACACCTGTATCTTAAGTTCAATTAGGAGTTGTTTGGATTACATACTACATGTTTAAAATAATTCATTGGACATAACTAAAAAAAAAAATTTTTCTCTCTTCCTAAATTTTTAAATTCAAAATGATGATCAAAATAAAAGAAACAAGAAATTAATCTTAATAATTAAAGGAAGATGTCAATATTTTATGTGAAAATTTGCAATTTAAAAGCCTACAATTACATCACTCAAAGTTAAATAAAGAAATCTTTTAAGGAATAAGGATAAAAATTAATTTAAATAAAAGAATAATTTATGTGTTAATTAGTAAACAGTTAATATGATCCATCCTAAATTTAAGGTAATAGTAGGACCATTATAAATAAATCAATAGAAGAACAGATCGAGATTATTAATGTAGGAACATTTTCATACATAATAATAAATAATATTCAATAATTAAATTTTAATCCTTTTAATCATAAGTTAAAGGAAGGAAACTCTTATGTAATGGAATTATATTTTTGGTTTTTGATTTTGGTCATTGGAAAATGATTCAAATTTTCCTATAAAAATTTGCTTTTACGAAAGAAGTGTTCCTTTATTATTACTTAGCCTGTTATGTTAAAACTACTTAACAATTTCTGTTTCAGTTTGCTTAATACATGTGTATATGTCTTTTCTTATTAGTAGTTAATGAATTTATAATAATAATAGTAATAATAATTAATTATTATTGTTGTTATTCTAGGTTAGTACTATCTGAATCTTAGTTAGTTCAGTCTTGTTCTCCAGTTTCTTCGATTGGGAAAACAATTGCTCCTCCCGAGCTCATTATTACTATTATTATTATTATTAGTAATATTACATATATTAGTATATTAATATTAGGGGGAAAAGAAACTAATACACAAGCTTAATTCAATGAAACAAAAACACGAATTTCCCTAATATGGTTGAGACAATTATTAAAAAGTCATGAAACTTATCTTGTCTATATAGATTTACTTTCAGAAGTTTCAAGCTTAAACAACGTTTTTTCAATATAAAAATTGGAACACACCTTTATTTCTTCTTCACTTAATTTTCCAACAGCAACCTTTGGATACTTTGACTCAGAAATTTTCTTGAAGTTCATCTTCTCTTCTGATTCAAACTGCATCTCTGCATCTTTTAAATCCATTGGTGGTATTATCTCTTCTTCAGGCTTAATGCACTTCTTCAGAGAAAGGAAAATATTATCCTGACAAAAAAGAAAAAAAGAAAACTTGGAATATATATATATATATATATATATATATATATATATATATATATATATATATATATATATATATATATATATATATATATATATATATATATATATATATAATATATATATATATATATATATATTTATATATATTTTTTTAAATTTTTTTTTTGTCTCCTCTGGTGGGTAAAGGCCGAAGGATTCCAAATTCCACCAGAGTTGGGGAACATTCGGTATCTGATTGCTAATGGCCGACTTGACCCGATACACGGCGTTTAAAAGTGTGTTAAGTCATAGGAAGTTGGGAAAACAGATAAAGGGAGTGTGTTCCAGACTTTACCAGTAGAGTACATGTAAGAAAGAGCATAGCGGTTAAGTCTGGGGTCGGAGAGTTGGACAGAGAAAGGATGAGATTGTGTAGAAAGTCGTGTCGCAAAGAGGTCTTCTCAATGGAGGAGGTATGCAACGAGAGAGTTCAGAAGAGCAGTGTCCATTGTAATAACGATGGTAAATAGTAAAGAGAGAGTGAAGCAACAATTCGACGGGCAGAAAGAGATTGAAGAGAGTTAGTAAGAGAGTTGATGAGACGGAAAGCCCTAGACTCCACCTTCTCAAGGAGAGCTGTGTGAGTGGAATCACCTCAGATGTGCGACGCATACTCCATACAGGGGCGAACAACACCCCTATACAGAGCAAGCAACTGGGGTGGCGTAAAAAAACAACGAAGGCGCCTCAGAACACCCAAGCTCTTAGTAGCTTATTTAGAAAGAGAAATAATGTGATCTTTCCAAGAAAGATCACGACAAAAAGAAACACCGAGAATATTGAGGATACATAGAGTAGTGGTAACAGAATAAGGTTTGCTGTTAGCACACTCATACATTTGAGTTTAGGCTAAGAATAAGAGATGAGGTTTAGAAGAAGAGAGATGGTGTTCGACAAAAGGGGAATTAGATAAAAGATCGTGAATGTTACAAAAATTAATGAAAAAAGAATACCGTGAGCCAAGGCAAGCCAAACATGGGGTCCTGGCGACACCCTCCCCATCAGCGGAGACCGCCAACTCTTAAGTGATGGTGGGGTGAGTGGATGTGGGTCATTCTTTGGATGTCGCCCCTCAAATCATCTCTGAGGCTGCTTTGAGTTTCACAATTTTTAAAAAAAATTTTTTTTATAAAGGTAATGTACAAGTTAGCGCTTGTAAATTTGTAGGAACATGAGAAAGGAGTCAGGGGAAGGAGAAGTGGGAGCATAGACACTCTAATATGAGACGAGGGTACACTAGAGACCCTCTGAGAAGGTGAAACGTGAAAAGGAATGAACCAAAGGGCAATGGAGTGAAATGGAACGGTCTAGACCATACTGTCACTCCCTGGGTTATGTCAAATGGGGGGTACTTGCATTGCTTTGGACGGCGCTACATTCTCCCCTATATATATATATATATATATATATATATATATATATATATATATATATATATATATATATATATATATATATATATATATATATATATATATATATATATATATATTACCTGATAATCCTGAGAAAAGTCATTTTCTGAGACCAATTCTTCCATTTTTAATTCAATTTCAGATTTGATATTCATTTTTACCTATATTTTAATAGAAATATCTTTATATAATTAACAATCTGTGAAGAAGTAGCAATTTTAATAACATTTTAAAATGTATTATGATATTAATATTTATTTGCCGAGTGCCATTTGTTTTACAAAAATAAAGCCTTTCCTAAGTAACCAATTTGTTATTTTATTTTATATTTGCATTAAAAATCATGTCAATTTTGAAATTCTAATCATTATGTCTTAATCTGCTTCTGGTTATATAAAGTTGAAAATAAAGCATATTAGAGTCTGGTATAAATATGGAAAAAAAATTTCACTCATTACAATGTTTGAAACTCTTAAAGGATACATTTTGGCCTCAGCTTAAAATTAGATTCAGAGTATGGGAAAATTTAGTTATATGGTCAATTTCAAGGTTGAATGAATCTTTATGGGAAGACATTTTTCTAATGATATGGAAAATGGGCATTTATAGAAGAACATTTCATAGTTTAAATGTGTGAGATTAAGCCAGCATTCAGCAATAAGGAAAAAGGCCTAATTACAATGGGTGAGTCTCACTTTCCCAAAATATATTGGGATACTTTTTATAGTGATGTCACAAACTAGGCTATCTATCAGTCTTTGAGTTAAATCATTTGAACCACCCTCAAATGTAAATTTTAATTAAATTTTTTTCTTTTTTTTAAGAAGGAAGTCTATTGATATTCTGTTTCGGATTTTTTTTGGGAGAATACTTCATATTTCAATATTTTGTATAAAAGTTTTTTAATAAATAACAACAATAACTCCAAAAACTCTCCCCCTTTTTGGGTAATTTTTTTTAGACAAAATTCAAAAAAAATTTCTATGATCTCTCCCAAAAATATATATTGAGTATGTAACCATCGAACTTTAAAGATTTGAAGAACATGAAAGGTAAGCATTTGCATTTAAAATAATGCAAATTTTCTTTACCATTTAAAACATATTAATGTTCAAAAGCAGTGTAAAACTAGCCAGAAAAAATTTGCAATAACTTTATTATTTTACTATGTGAAATTTTCAGAGGTTATAAAGTTTGGAAATGCACATTTTTTATTTAAAATTTTTTTAAATATCCAATGATCAATTCTGTGAATGGGAAATTTGAAAATTTTCCCATGCACAGCAATAAAATGGTTAGATATACAAAAAAATTTTCAATATAAAAAATGCATATCTTGCCCAACTGTACAACCTCTGCAAGGTTTTTTTTTTATATCCAACCATTTTATTGCTGTGCACAGGAAAAAATTTGAAAGATTTTGCTGCTGTGCACGGGAAAAAACAATAATTTGAAATTCTTCTTGTACATAGCAACAAAATGGTTGTATATAAGAAAAAAATATAATTTTTTTCAGAGATGGTACAGTTGGGCAAGTTACGCATTTTTTATTTAGAAAAAAAAAAATTTGTATATATACCTAACAATTTTGGTCCTGTGCACAGGAAAATTATTGAAATATTTCCTGTAAATTGTTAAAATCATTGGTTATACAAAAAATTGTTCTAAATAAAAAATGTGTATATCAACCAATTATACAACCTCTGAAAATTTAATGAACTTGTCATGAGTAAAAAAAAAAAATTATGCCTAAAAATATTATTTAAAAAAAAAAAAAAAAAAAATTACATTTCATGAAATATAAAATTTTTATAATATTATTTTTGGGCATATCTTTTTTCCTACCTGCAACAAGTTTATAAAATTTAATTAGGTGAGATACACATTTTTTATTTAGAATATTTTTTGTATACCCAACTATTTCAAATGGTGCTATGCACAGGATACTTTTTATATAATTTCCAGTGTACAGCGTCAAAATCATTAGGTATCCAAAAAATTATTCTAAATAAAAAATGTATATCTCACCCAACTATAAAACCTCTGAAAATTTCATGAACTCATCACAGGTAGAAAAAAATTATGCACAAGAATATTTTATCAGAAAAAAAATTATCCTACATGATTACAGGATATTCACGATAATTCGACTTTTTTGGGCAACCATATAAATTTCAAATAAAAAGAAATGAATATCGATGATTTAACTATCTACAGGTCAATTATCACGTCATTTTGAGAAAGCGAATATGCTGAAAAATTTGCATAAATTTTGCTACCCGTGTCCAAACACGTGAACAAAAACGTTTTCTTTTATCTTCAAATTATTTCTAGATAATCTATACTATTCTTATCCATTTATATTAATAAAAAAAAATGGAATAACCATTTTTAAATAATATTAGGGTAATTGTAGCGTTCATGGAAGTGGATTTTTTCGTACGAGACAAGGTTGCTGAAAATACCTACATACCTACGGGTTGCTAGTTCGATTGAAACTACGTATTCACGTGTTGCGAGTTTAAATGAAACTATGCGCACGAGTTGCCATCAACCTATTTCTAAGGAGGATAATAATAAATATAAAAATAATAAAAATAATAATAATAATTATTATTATTATTATTTTAATAATTATATAATATAATATTATATATATATATATATATATAATATATATAATATATAATATATATATATATATATATATATATATATATATATATATATATATATATATATATATCCCCAAGTACGATTGCAGGAATTTTCGTTTCTGCAGTCGAAATTACCATGCATGATGCTGGATTAAAAAAAAATAATAATAATAATAATAATAATAATAATAATAATAATAATAATAATAATATGTAGAGAGAGAGAAATATAAAAGAAAATTTTATCACCACCACTCACGGGTCGGGGGGAACGGGGGGCAGAGCCCCCCTTAGACAAATGATTGTGTGCCATGCATTTACGATTTCATTGCTGTACTACAATAATGCATTTTTTTTATAATAGAAGGTGCAAATGCATGGCACACAAGCGTTTGTCTACGGGGGGCTGTACCCCCCGACCCGTGAGTGGTGGTGATAAAATTTTCATTTATATTTCTCTCTCTACATATTATTATTATTATTATTATTATTATTATACACCATTTTTATTATTATTATCATTATTATTATTATTATTATTATTATTATTATTATTATTATTATTATTATTATTATTATTATTATTATTATTATTATTATTATTATACACTACACCATTATTTTTATTATTATTTTTATTATTGTTTTATTGTTATTATTATATTATATATATATATATATATATATATATATATATATATATATATATATATATATATATATATATATATATATATATATATATATATATATATATATATATATATATATATATATATATATATATATATATATATATATATATATATATATATATATATATATATATATATATATATATATATATATATATATATATATATATATATATATATATATATATATATATATATATATATATATATATATATATATATATATATATATATATATATATATATATATATATATATATATATATATATATATATATATATATATATATATATATATATATATATATATATATATATATATATATATATATATATATATATATATATATATATATATATATATTTATTTTTTTTTGTAACGCCAATGATCCAGCAACCTTGTCGCATCAGAAATTCTTAGGCTATGTTGTTAGTTTCAAATTCCTACGCGTAGTTCTAGTCGTACTCCCAACGCGTAGGTATATTAGCAACCTTGTCTCGTACGAAAAAATCCACTTCCACGAACGCTACAATTACCAATATTAGTTAGTGTTACCCCATGCATGTAACTAGTTTTACCCCATTTCAATTTTTCATCACCTGCAATTTAAAAAAAAAAAAAAATTTTAAATATTAATTTTTATATTTTCATATACATTTATATATTTTAAAATATTCATAAAGGTTCATATTTCTTTAAAAAATTATACATATAGTTATATCATGCAATCCCAAGTCACAATTTTTAAAATATTGGTTAGGGTTACCCCATTTTGTGATAATAATATTAATGAATAATAAAATTTATATATTTTTAAAATTAACATTATTTCTAATTTCCCATTTCAGGGTTCAAAAGTTTTTAAGTATAATATACTCAATATAATGTAATTTTTTTTTATGGTTAATTAACGAACGACAAATGATTTTATACGAAAAAAAAATAAAAAAATAAAAATTTAATTAAAAAAAAAAAATTAAAACTAATGAAAATTATTTTTTCAATATGACGTCATAATATATTTCAATATGGCAGAAATGCGCACAAAAGACATTTGAATCATTTATTAGTCAAAATCATAGACTTTATGGTCAAAATAAATAAATAAATAAATAATCTAAGAAAAAGAAAACAAGAGTTACGATAAATGACTTTCTTACCACCCGTCACAATATTTTAATTGCATATATAAATTTAAAAAAAAAGATAGGATATTAGAATATAAAAGTAACTAAAGGAACTTGTGAACGTAATGAATTGTAATTAATTTCAAATCAGAAAAATTCTGATCATGATTCGTGGTTTGATGAGTGCTTAAATAACTTGCGTAAGGTTAAGATCAGTGTTGGGAATGACGGTGCTACTTTTAAACAACGAAAGTGTGAGCTCCTCTTCAATATTAAGCAGCTAGCGATTTCAGAAGAGTCTTTACTAAATTTCAAATTAAATACATCTAATAGTTACCGCTATTTTTAAACTGAGTAAAATAAAGAATTAACAAACCTACAAGTATACACACACACACACATATATATATATATATATATATATATATATATATATATATATATATATATATATATATATATATATATATATATATATATATATATATATATATATATATATATATATATATATATATATATATATATATATAAAGGAAGATGAGCCAATTTCTCCTTAGCACAGCGTGTAGCGTCAAGACGATTAAACATATGAATTGCACACAGTTCAAAGATTTCTTTCTCTATGGCAAATAAATGACAACGACAGAGGAGGTTGAGTGTGGATCCTTGCAATTAGGACAAGATGGATCGGTGTTGCAGCAGGGGTGAAGATAACTACCACAAGTGGGACATATGGCCTGGGGAGACACAATACTTCTGGGAACGACCAAATTTGTAGCTCTTGACACACCGTCTCGAGGAAGGGCACATAGGTCCTAACCATGTTCATAGTAAAACCAAACCTGACCTTGGATGTGGGGAAAGGCACAGAGGTTTATAGGAGACGAGGGTTAGGTGTTGAAGGGGGTTTTCTTGCGAGGAGGTAACCGATAAGCATTGATGATGGGCACGCTGAGTCTTTGTCTTTGTAAATGTGCAAGAATGGTATCCGAAGTATCCGAACAGAAATCCGGAGCACAGAGAGTCCCCTTAGACGCGTTACGAATATCATAAGGTTTAGAAAGGATCGGAATCTTCCCCAGATGAGACAGGGAACCAATTATCTGACTCTGGGTTTGAGAGGTAGCACGGACCAAGATGAAACCGTTCCTCATTGGTGTCGCCTGTGGCTCAGTCGTTCAAAGAGCATCCTCCAAAGCATCATTAAATGAGCTGGCTGATCATAGTCAGAGGATGTGACGTTGTCGAATGTAAATAAAAATAAAGAGAGTATGAGTTATTACCAGGAACCCCTGGAGGGGGTCCGAGGAAACGACCGAAGCAGCTTGTGTAGGGAGACGACATGAGACCCCGGGATACAAGGATTCAGAAGTCGACAGACGAGGGAAGTGAGTGAGCGAGGGGGACATCCTGATAAGACAACAGACTCCGCTGGTCCAGACGGGATAGTCATAGAAAAGAGACCATGAAGGACTGTAGGGTTGGACGAAGCACCAGCCATTTCAACCACAAGGGCATCAAAGCCCCTGTTAAATACCGGGTCGGAATGTGTACGGAAGAGTTCTAGGAGGGAGCCCGAATGACGTTGAAATTCGCCTTTCTTTACGTTATTTCTCTTTTTATTTTTAGTCATAAAGATAACACCGAGAACAAACACACCCCAATAGAAAAACACTTACAATAAAATCAATGATAAATAAAGAAAATAAGATAAATCCCGGGAACGTAACAGCAGAAACTGCGCCCATCATACGCACAGAGCAACATACCTTCCCCAAAACTCCTCCCCCATAGGGAGAGTAATAAGTGTGGCCTCGAAAAACCTCCCAGAACTCCACGTCCAGTCCCTAAGATAATACCCACTGGTCGTGCACTATACGGAAAAGACACGAAGCCCAAGATTATGCACCTAAGTGCTAAACAGCCTCTACAGTGGTTAGCCGAAGTTCGGGTCCCCAACAATAAGCGGCTCGGAGAAAGATGAGAGCCGGCTTTTGAACTGTACCCTCACCCACAAGAAACGGAGGGCGAGATGAGCACAAGAGATGCACAGAGACCACAGCCCATCAGTTACCAGGATTCAAGAGGGAACGGGGGAAGTCCCACAACGGAATACGAAAGGTAACTGGAACTGGAATACGTAAGGTAATATGTACAGAGAAAGGAAGAAAAGGGACAAAAACCGGGGATAAACGGGATACAACACACAAAGACAAAGTGGAAAATGACCCCAGATCTGCCCCACCACAACAAGGTGGTTTTGTTCATGGGGGAGATTAATAATAATAATAATACTAAATAAAATTGTTTTTTTAGTGTAAATGTATAGGGACCCCCACAGCACACTGGAGTACGGCTATACCGTGTTAAGAAAGTAACAAGAGGGGGAAGCCCTAAAAAAAACAGAAGACGAACAGGAAGGAAAGATTAGATTTTGTATAAAATGTTCCAAGTTCAACAGGAATGCAAAAACACGATCACTACGAAAGTGGACAGATTCGGATAGGATATGTGCCAACCGATGCCGGACAGGGATATGAAGCAGATCAGGGAAGTACATAATAATAATAATAATAATAATAATAATAATAATAATAATAATAATAATAATAATAATAATAATAATAATGATAATAATGATAATAATAAAATAATAATAATTCAACATTTTAGACAAAATTTATATTGCAAATACCGAGTTGAATGTCAGACGAATACATTTCTTATTCCTGAAAATATATTAATTAAGTAGTTCTTAAGTCCTATTTGAGAGGAAGCAATACTTTAACACGTCACTTTTTGCAGAATTTTATGCATATTACAATGTAACAATACACACACATTAACATTTGAACTTTTCAAACAATTTAAGTTTGCTGATTAAGCAAAAATATTGACAGAAAATATAAACTTTTCTTAACACTAAAAATTAAAATATGATTTATGTTTATAAAGAACACTGTGAAGACATCAATTCTTTAAAATAAAAAAAATTTAAAAAAATTTTCTTTTATAAAAGTTGAAAATAAAAATGTTAGCAGAAAAAATTAAAAAACATTAATAGATAAATGTTACATAAACAAATAAAGTGCTACAATATTGCATTTTTAAAAGTTAGAATAAAAGAATTTTTTTAAGTCTTTTGATAAAATTAAAATACAATCAAAATATAAAGGGGGGAATAAGGAAATTAAAATTACCACAAAACTTTTGTTTTTTAATGCTTAAGCATGTGTCTTTTTAAGTTGCCTTTCTGATTACTTTCATAGGAGCAGTAAGAACATTTAAATAATTTTACATTTGCGTGTGTCAGCATGTGTGTTTTTAAGTCTCCTTTTCGATTACATTCATAGGAGCAGTAAGAACATTCAAATAATTTTCTATTTGTGTGTGTAAGCATGTGTATTTTTAAGCTTCCTTTATGATTACATTCATAAGAACAGTCAGAACATTTAAATAGTTTTACATTTGTGTGTGTAAGCATGTGTATTTTTAAGTTTCCTTTATGATTACATTCATAGGAGCAGTAAGAACATTTAAATAATTTGACATTTGTGTGTGTAAGCATGTGACTTTTTAAGTCTCCTTTCCGATTACATTCATAGGAGCAGTCAGAACATTTAAATAATTTTACATTTTTTTTTTTTTTTTTTTTTTTTTTTTTTTTTTTTTTACACTTCTCCTTAAAGGGTATTTTAACTTGGTAGCTTGGTGTCAACCGTCCCCAAACCTTGGGTCAAGGGCCAACATCCATTACTACATGCCCAGCACCAGTCGTAGGATGCTGAGGCTTTTTCTTACTATTTCTAACGCTTAATTCCGATGTACGAATTTCTATTGGAAGTCTATTAAGGTGGTAATTTAGACTTGATTTGATCGTTCCCAATGCACCCACTACTACTGGTATCACTATTACCTCTTCCACATTCCACATTCGCCTGATTTCATATTTCAGTTGTTGATATTTTATTTCTTTTTCCCTTTCGTATAGTGATACCTTCCCATCATAGGGGACACCAACCTCGATGATGTAGCATTTGTTGGTAGTTTTATCTGTAAGGACAATATCTGGTCTATTACATGGGATATTATTATCAGTTGGGATTGGGTAGTCATACAGGATCTGGGCTTGTTCGTTATCTATTATTGATGGTGGGGTGAAATTTCTATAGTTATCCGGCACTATTTCTATATTATATTTTTTACACAATTTATAATATATAAGTTTGCATATTGTGTTGTGTCTCTCTGTATATATATGTCTATGTAGTAGGGTCTCACATCCAGATAATATGTGGATGACTGATTCTCCCTCAGCCCCACACATCCTACATCTATCACTGCAGTTCTGTTTTTCAATATGCTTCTTAAACCAATTTGTTCTGAGTCCACCATCTTGGGCTGTGATTAGCAGTCTTTCCTCTTCAAACCTCAAATATCCTTTTGCTATTAGTTCTACTGTTTTTTCTTTATCTATGAAGGCTTTATCTAGTACTTCTTCTTTGTATTTTTTTGCATGTTTATGATTGCGCCATTCCGTTTCATTAACTTTCATCCTACTTGCTTTATATTTTTTGTTTATTTTTTCTTGTTTTATTCATTACATCTGCATCTTCCATATGCATTTCTGCATTTGTTTCTATTAGATGTTCATTGAGATAATCACTTGCTTTTTTTAGTATAGAAGTTGTTGTTGCTTTTCTTTCCTCATGTTCTTTTACCCATTTTATAAATTTTGTACCTTTTCCTTTTATATATTCGCTTAAACCTATTATTTCCTTCTTGTGTATTTCGTCTATCATTGGTACAGCCATACCTCCTTCGTTTCTAGGCATATATAATCTGGCAGTACATTGGTTTTTGTATATGAGTTTATGCGCATGTAGTAATTTCCTGGTTTTTACATCCAATTCATTAATCTCGTATTGGAACCAGTCAATAATTCCAATACCATATGTTATTATGGGTATAGCAAGTACCTTAATAGCCTCAATCTTGTTTTTAGGTTTTAATTCAGTTTTTAATATTGCTTTTAAATCGGTCTAGGTATTCTTTCCTGATTCTATTCTTCATTATTTCATTCTCTATTTTTTCTGACTCTTCTATGCCCAGATATTTATATGTAGCTTCAGGTTCTAATTCTTTTATTACAGTTTCATTAATTATAATGTTTTCAGCATCCACTCTTCTCCCTTTCTTCAGTAGCACGTATGCACACTTCTCAATGCCAAAGTCCATTCTGATATCTTCTGAGAATCTCTTCACTATCTCTATCTGTCTTTCAGTCTCAGTTCTGTCTGGAGAGTATAATTTTATGTCATCCATATAAAACAGATGAGAGATTTGCTTAGATTTTTTTTCATTCCTTGGGTTAACTCTATATCCATTTCTTAAGTTGTTTATTATACTACTTAGAGGGTTCAGTGCCAGTACAAATAATAGAGGGGACATGGTGTCACCTTGAAATATTCCCCTTCTTATTTTAATTTCGTCTAGTTTTAGGACACCTTTTTCATAAGGTAGTTTCATGTGTATTTTCCAAGTGGACATTGTTTTTTCAATAAAGCTAACAATTTTTCTATTAATTTTATAGATTTTCAGGATTTCTTTTATCCATGAATGAGGTACACTATCATATGCCTTCTTATAGTCGATCCACGTCATGCATAGATTCTTTTGAGATTTTCTGCTGTTTTCCATAATCATTTTATTAATCAATAGTTGCTCTTTAGTCCCGTATGAGTTTTTTGTGCATCCTTTCTGTTCTTCATTTAATATATCATTATTTATGATATGGTTTTGTATCCTTGTAGTTATGATGCCTGTTAATATTTTATATAATGTGGGGAGGCATGTGATTGGTCTATATTTGCTTGGGTCTTCTGTTTTGTCTGACTTTGGGAGCAGTGTTGTTTCTCCTGTGGTGAACCACATCGGTATCTCTTCATTTCCTTCAATTATTTTGTTATAACATTCTATTAGAGGGTCCATAAGAATGGTTATCTTTTTTATCCATATATTTTGTACTCTGTCGATACCTGGTGCTTTCCAGTTGTTGGTCTTTTTAATAACGTTTCTCACTTCTGATTTCTCGATCTTCGGGTGGTTCATATCTATAATATTTGCGTGTGTAAGCATGTGTGTTTTTAAGTGTTCTTTCAGATTACATTTATAGGAGCAGTCAGAACATTTAAATAGTTTGCATTCGAGTGTGTAAGCATGTGTCTTTTTAATTGTCCTTTATGATTACATTCATAGAACAGTTTTAAATAATTTTACATTTGTGTGTGAAGTAAGTATGTGTGTTTTTAAACTATCTTTCCGATTACATTCATAGGAACAGTAAGAACATTTAAATAATTTTACATTTGCGTGTGCAAGCAAGTGTGATTTTAAGTTTGCTATCTGATTACATTTATAAGAACAGTCATAACATTTATACAACTTTAAATTGCTGTGAGT
The DNA here is from genome assembly GCA_009176605.1 of Armadillidium nasatum. Classification (NCBI taxonomy): domain Eukaryota; kingdom Metazoa; phylum Arthropoda; class Malacostraca; order Isopoda; family Armadillidiidae; genus Armadillidium; species Armadillidium nasatum. The sequence goes on from SEYY01000823.1 coordinate 76,281, forward strand.
GAGCATATGATTTTTTAATCTGTATTTCAAATTGCATTCATAACTGCAATGAGCGCACTTAAACTTTCTTTTGTTGTGTGTTTTTAAATGAGTCTTCAACTCATTTTTGCTTTTAAAACTAAAATCACAATATCTGCAACTCAGGTTTTGTACATGATACTTTTTAATGCTTTGTTGATGCACTTTTGCCCTCTGAGGTTTGCTTCTTGAAGTCCTTTTCACTTCCAAATCTTTTTCTCCTTCAGCAGCGTTGATCATCAGACTCTGTGCAAAACAAAAGAAAAAGATTATAATAAGAATGCTGACAAAAATTCAAATACTTTTATTAAAGTCATTTTCAATTCGTCCTCTTTTTACCAAATTTTTTGTTTTCAAAAAATTAAGATGAAAAATTGTGTTCTATTCATCGCTTTAAGAGCCAAATTCTCCACAATTTTTGACAAAATAATGTCACCTACCAAGTCTCTTAAGATTTCTAAAGATACCTTTTGTTGTAACTAAATATTTAAATGACAACAAAGTAAACGATCCCATTTTTGTAGCTGTCGTTTTTTATTTATTTATTTAGATTTTGAGGGTGAGGGTTTATATAATTTTTTTGTACTTATATTAATAAATGTCAAAATATAATGTAATAATATTTTTTGAGTGCATGTACAGGTGCTGTCACTTCATAATCGGAGGCGGAAACACCGGACAGGAAATCCAACACTGGGGACAACACCTACACTAAAAGCAAAGAATTGTCAACTGATGCATGTTAAATTTTATATTGCAGATTTAGTTTCCATAGAAATGCAAAGATTAGGTCCAATCGAAATGTTTGAGATTTTGATATAATATGCGACAGACGTCATCAAGGAGAATTGTCAGAAATCAGGAAATAACTCGTTTCTGAAGCCGTTAGAGCAGTTTAGAATATATCTTACCTTTAATTCCTTGTAACTCCATTTCTTGAGAAGCAACAAAGGAAACTTTGACATCAAAATTTGTGAAAAAAATTCCTCTTCGTCTGATTCAAAATGTGCTTTTAAACCATTTTCATTTACTTTATTTATCAACGAAGAAACATTTTTCACACTCACAAATTTCTATAAAAATTTTAATAATAATAATAAATGACTTGATATACCCTTACATGTCGAGCATTAAAATTCTTCATGATCATTGCAGGATTTTCTGATTTCATGACATTATTTTTGAGCTGTTCTTCATCAAACTCAAATTCCATATCCGATTCTTCTGCCTCTAACTTTATAATAAAAGATGTCTTTTGATCTAATTCATCCTTTTTATTTTCTGGTAAAGAGATCTTTGATTCAATATGATTAAAGCTCTGAAAAACAATTTGAGTAACTTTATTGAGATATTAAACAATAAAAAAAATCAAGCTAAAAGGCACAGGCACTAACAACACAAGAGACAAACTCCTCATTTGAGGGTTAATCAGACTGACAAGAGACAAAAAAAATTAAAATAATATTTTACTCATTCAATAAAAAAAAATAAAAATAAAAATAAAAAAAAATAAATAAAATTAGAGAAAATTGTGAAATTTCTTAACAATATTTTATATATTTAATTTTAAATTTCTTAAATACTATGAAACAATTTTTCTTCTTAATAAAATTGTTTGTCTGAAGAAAAACAACAAAACTTTTGTACAGGAAACCTGTAACCACAATGATTATTAAGATGACATCAAAGAAGCTGACAGTTCTGTTCAGGGTCATAGATTTTTTATTTTTCTAGCAGTTACTTTAACTGTATAAAAGTATTATCAACCCTTGTATAGAGTAGTACTCTTCTTACAACTTTTATCTGATTAGGATTTACTAACAAAATTTAAAATATAACCTTTAATTAACTTGGATTTTATCTGGTTGCATAAGATTAACTTGTATTTTTCTTTGTGAGATTAAACCACTAATTATTCTTTATTTGTATTAGCTTTGGCATCTTCAAATTTCTGTTCTTGCCTCAATTTTTTCTGCTTTCATTAATGGAGTTGTATAAGCTATGCAAAATTAAGTTGTTGATTTCATCAGAAATTAATCCATTTATTCAGAAAATTATTTTATGCAACCAATAATAACTAATGTTTGGGGGAAGACCTTGGAAGAATTGATCACAGATTTTTCAGAGAAATAATGGTTATTTTCAACATGCAAAACACTCATTTTCTTCCACAAATTCACACACAACAAACATAAAGGAAACCTTCCTACATCCTCAATATATGTATGTGGGTTTTCCATGTCTAGATAGGTTCAAGAGTTACTCTCCCAAAATAAGCTTATAAGGGGTTATGCATCTCTGAAATATATTCAGAATTTCATCCCACCTGAAGTCTCATTCATCTTTACATGGAGTATGCATACTTAAAACTTCTTGGAAAGGTGGAGTCTATATTTTCCATTGACATATTCTCATGTTACATCACTCTACCCTATCACTATTCTGTTGCCATTCTTATGTATATTCTTTCCTTACTTAACTTTACATGCACACTTTCAATTGGAATAAATTAACACATCAACTTTTAAATTAAGAAAATTAATTAAAAAGATGCAAAGAGAAGAGATCAACTGAGAAAAGATGACTTATCCATAAATAATGAATTCACACTAAATTTGTAGACTGGTAATATTTATAAAATATACTATATATTAATATGAATTGGTAATACAATTTTTTTTAAGAGGACATATAATATACTCATGTTCCAAATATATATATATATATATATATATATATATATATATATATATATATATATATATATATATATATATATATATATATATATATATATATATATATATATATATATATATATATATATATATATATATATATATATATATATATATATATATATATATATATATATATATATATATGAACCAACCGGGGCCCTTGCCCTGACCACAGCTAAAAATCAGAAAAAACCAGGGTTTGCCTACTAGGGTTGAAATGGAAAATTATACTTGAGGGAACAGTCCAATTTCAAATTTTTTTTTGATTTTCAGCCAATTCTCCTGAAATTTTAAGAGTATATAGTTTTTCCCCCCCATTGAAAAAAAGTCCATTTTTACCGTTTTTCTGAGCCTATAACTGTTAAAAAGTTTATTTTTGGAAATTTGACCCTTTTTCAAATGAATGGTGGAACCAAACCACTTTCTCTAATGACCTGAAATTTGGACTATATATTCAGAATTTTATGAGATACAAAAGCTTCTAACAGACTTTTATTCCCAGAGTTATAGGAAAAATGTCATAAGCCAAAAACTGACTAACTTGAAAAAAAAAAATACATCTTTTCAGACAAAAAAATTAAAAAAACAAAGAACTACAACTATAACATTTCTTATTTTTGGTAAGTGTATAGAGAAGGGATGGGGCTACAAATTCTTCTCCATACTTTATTCGATGCGATTCATTGGTTTCAAGATATATCCTTTCAAAAAGGTCCATTTTTGACCAAATTTCAAAAATTCAAAAAGTTTGAGAGACTATATCTAACAGACTTTTATTCCCAGAGTTATAGGAAAAATGTTATAACCCAAAAACTGACTAACTCGAAAAAAAAAAATAAATAAATAATACACCTTTTCGGACAAAAAAAATTAAAAAAAATTAAAACTACAACTATAACATTTCTTATTTTTGGTGTGTGTATAGAGGAGGGATGGGGTTACAAATTCCTCTCCATACTTTATTCGATGCGATTCATTCATTGGTTTCAAGATATATCCTCTCAAAAAGGTTCATTTTTGACCAAATTTCAAAAATTTAAAAAGTTTGAGAGACTATATCTCGCTTCAAGCAAATACCATTTAATAACGCACTAAATAAAAGTTATTCCCCTGTCCCTCCTCTAAACAATTTCCAAAAATAATGAAATTAGTTGGTAGCAATTTTTTAAATAATTTTTTTTGGGAAGGGTATGATATTTATAAATTATTTTTCAAGTGCTTATAACTTTTTTTCTAGACATTTTAATTATAATAAAAAAGGCTAGAAAATTAGAAAATAAAAGTAACTAAAGGAACTTGTGAACTGAAGTGAATTTGAATAATGAAAAGACCTTTCATTTAAAGGCTTTATTCCACTAAAGAATTATATTACATGTCTGGAAATTAAAAAAAGAAAAAGACATTAATAACATATATATTAGAAATTAAAACCTATAAATAATTATCATTACATTCACCCCTTCTAGCAATTTTAATTTTATTAATTTCATGGGTTTATTTTTTTATAAGTTCAGATGCTGTACTGGTTTGCAAACTCGACTAGACCTTCTTAATTCTAGAGAGTTCTGAGTAATCTCTTCCTTTGTAGGAATATTAATCTATGATGGTGTAGGTTCTAAAGAATTGTCGTCAGTCTCGGCTCCTGAGTCATCATTGCTTTTACAACCCCTTTCACTATTTATGTTTTCAGGATGATCAGGGTAGGGATTATTTGTATTTTGATTACCACATGGAGCTAGATCACAGAGGGAAACTGTTGATTCCCTACCATTGGAAAATCTCACAAAAGCATATCGTGGATTTACCTCTAAGAGCTCCGCTTCTTCCACTAGAGGATCGAACTTAGACTGTCTTACTTGCTTCCTTACTAGTACTGGACCAGGAGAGGACAGCCATGTAGGAATAGTATATCCATTACTAGACTTTCGTTGATAATTAAAAAGCCTCTCATGTGGAGTCTCATTAGTTGATGTTGTAATGAGAAATCTTATTGAATGAAGAGCTTGTGGAAGTACCTGCTCCCACTGTGCTACCTGCAGATTCCTAGATTTCAAAGCTAAAGATATAGTCTTCCATATAATTCCATTATACCTCTCACACTGCCTATTACCTTGAGGGTTGTAAGGAGTAGTTCTACTAGTAGCTACGCCAAATCCATGAAGAAATTGTTTCAATTCTTGCGACATAAAAGCAGTACCCCTATCAGAGTGTGCATATGAAGGAAGTCCAAATATGGAAAACAGTTGAGAAAGACACCTTATAACAGTTTTAGCAGACATGTCAGAGCAAGGGTACACAAAAGGGAATCTTGAGTATTCATCAATTATGATAAGCATTTACTTGTTACAGGATGAAGATGGTAGCGGTCCTTTAAAATCGATATTCAATCTTTCAAATGGTGATGATGCCTTAACAAGTACAGATGAAGGAGGCTTATAAAATCTTGATTTGCACTCTGCACAAATAGAACAAAATTTTGTCATGCTTTTTACATCCTCAACAGAGTATGGGAGATTTTTACAACGAATAAAGTGAGCCATTCTAGCAACTCCGGGATGACACAAAGAGTTATGAAGTTGCAACAAAGTCTGTCCCATCTACAGAGGAACATAAAGATCTTGACAAATATCAGCTGGTATATTATCCTTCCTGGGACAGTATATAATGTCGAAATCATACAGAGACAATTCTATTCTCCATCTCATAACCTTTTCATTCTTAATTTTTCCTGATAATTTGGCATCAAACATGAAAGAAACGGATTTCTGATCAGTAACTAGAGTAAAATGGTGTCCCATTAAATAATGTTTCCATTTACGCAAGGCCTCAACAATTGCATATGCCTCCTTTTCCACTGAAGAATGCTTTCGCTCACTATTATTTAAGGTCCTAGAAAAGAATGCAACAGGCTTACCTCCCTGATTAAGTGTTGCAGCTATAGCAAAATCAGAAGCATCAGTTTCTACAACAAATGGTATCAATTCATTGATTGAGCAGACAACAGCCCTACAGATATCCTGTTTCAGGATATCAAATGAATCTTGAGCAATTTTTGGCAAGGGAAACTGTTTACTTTGCTCCAGTGATTGTATCTTTTCAGAAAACTTTGGTATCCAATTGGAATAGTAGGAAAACAATCCAACTACTATTTTTAGTGTTTTAGCATCAGATGGCAAAGGAAGTTCCAGTAGTGGTCTCAATCTCTCTGGATCAGGTTTTATTTCATTGTGAGAAATGCTATAGCCAAGCCAATTAATATCTGTTAAGTAAAATTTTGATTTTTCATAATTGATAGTAAGATTGTTTCTTTAGGCAGCCTCAAGAAATCCATTCAAGTTTAAATTGTGTTCCTCCTCCGTTTTTCCACAAATTACCAAATCATCTAGATACGAATATACACCAAGCAATTTATAACTTTCAATAAAATCAATTGAGGAGTAGGCATTAAATGGGGTTGTCCATTAACTTGATAATGTTTGTGCCTTACTTACTAATTTTATATCTGTTAAATATTCTAGCCTTTTTGTCTGGAACTCAGAAATAACCTTAACGCCTCTGACTAGAACTTTTTATTAATTCTGTATGAAGGTTAGAGTTTGTGTTAATAAAACTACAAACTACTGTAACATATCTTGAAAACTTTGAATCTTATTAACTTCAAAGTTTCATGGCTTAAAAATAATTTCCAACCACTATCAGTATTTTGTGTTTCTGCTACTACTACTTCAGCCTAATATAGAAGATTTTTTTCACTACTACTACTCATAAGACCGTTATATTTTCTAATCTCAAAAGTTCTCTATTTAGAGGAGTCCAAAGTACACCAAGTTGAATGTTTGTAACTTGGAACTGACCAGGGCTGGAATTTTGCTTGGGCTGGGGTTGCCTAAAATTTGTAAAGAAGTCAAAAGCACAGAAATTTTAGGTTAAGAAAATTATATATAATTTTAACTGAGATTTATATAATTATAAGGAAAGAGTAGAATAGTCAACGTTCATTTAAATTAATGACTATATGCATTTCTCCTAAAAAATTTAAGAAAATTACAGATTTTGTACAATAAAAGTTGAAAAAAACTACAAAAAATTTTGAATTTTTTTTTTATTTAACAAGTTTACTTAAGACCCAAAGTTAAAGTTTGAAAAAATGTAAAATATAAAATTATCAATATAACCTGTATTTATTCATATCATTGTTATTTTATTGCTGTGTATCAAATTTGTATCATTTAACTGCATTATTTCAAAATTATTATAAAGTTCTTCACTCAGATTATTCAAACTAAAGATTTAATTATGATATGAATGGGGATTGGCTTGAGACTGTGGACCAAGAAAAAGATTTAGGTGAGATTATTAGCAGTAAGCTGAAAGTGGGTGATCAGTGTTTGGAAACAAGGAATAGAACTAATAACATGTTAGTTATAATAAATCATAATGTAGTTTACAAGAGCAAAGAGGTTATATGCAAACTATATAATAGCTATGTTTCAGAATTGTGCACAAGTTTGGGCTACACATTTAAGAAAAGACAGATATGGTGGAGAATACAACATCAAGCAATAAGGATGATTTCTGGCTTTGAGAATAAGAGCTATGAGGAGAGGTTGAAGAAGCTGGGAATGCTCTTGATTGAAAGATTAGGTAATAGTTGGGTTTAGGTAAGCATATGAAACTGAAAATGAATTAATCTGAAATTTTTTTTTAAGGTAAATACAGGTATGAAAAACAATTACACACTAAAAATACCAAAAATCATCAAAAATATAATTAACAGGGTAATAAATCCATTATACAACTTCATTGGCATATTATCTGGCTATGTATTACCATATATATATATATATATATATATATATATATATATATATATATATATATATATATATATATATATATATATATATATATATATATATATATATATATATATATATATAGCCAAGGTTTACAAAGTTAGACCTATTTATTGATTGTTAGGTATACATTTACCCTTCAAGTTAAGGTTAGGTTAAGACAAACTAGTTTGTTAGATAAACACTAAAAGAGCCAGCATTCATCAGCTTAGACCTATTTACTGGTCATAGGCATACATTTATCATTTAAGTAGAGGTTAGGTTATGTCAAACTTTGTTGGATCTAGCAAACTAGTTTGACTTAACCTCAACTTAAAGTGTAAATATACTCCAACGGCCAGCAAATAGGCCTAAACTGGCAAACACTGGTTCTTCTGTATTGATCTAACAATTAATCTAACCAACCTTACGGGGAAATGTGCACAAAACACTGAATGCTGGCTCTATTAAATCAATTTAATATGAAGTCATAAGATGTGGTTAAATGATTATTATTTTAATCTTACTTTGATGAATAAACTGGTAACTAGGGATAAAATTGACCTAGTCTTTGTTGCATGTATTAATTATTTACTTTGACTGGGGTAGTCTCGATAGACATGTGTAGCTTCTGTCTCTATTTTTCTAATGTACTAATGTTTTTTTTTATAGCAAAAATAGTGCCTGTCTGAAATCACAACCATTGCTCCGTAGCCCTGAGCTATTGATATCAGTGCCTGATAACACCACGTGATAACACCGACCGCACCTATAATTGACGAAATCGTCATAACAAGAATCACCACGTTGAGATGTGGAATGAGTTTCGATATGTATCGATATCGATATTTTTTTGCAATAGTATCTAAAAATTTCGATGTTAAAGCCAATATATCGATAAATCGATATTTTACACTCAGTATCGAATCAACGATAATTTTTTTTTTTTATTTTGGAAATTTTAAGTATTTTTGGTTCCTTTATAAAATAAAATTTTAAGCAAAATTTGTTATTTTTATGTGCGTGGAAGATGGTGACATTTTGTTTGACACAGGAGAGGACGGGAGGTCAGGTCATATCATGTAAGAGAAGTGGAGGCTTATTATATATATATATATATATATATATATATATATATATATATATATATATATATATATATATATATATATATATATATATATATATATATATATATATATATATATATATATATATATATATATATATATATATATATATATATATATATATATATATGCGGCTCCGTAGCTCAGTCGATCGAGCATTCGCGATAGCAAGCGAGAGGTCCAGGGTTCTATGATACCATTTTTAGAACCTGTATTAACCTGTATCCCATCACAACCAAAAGTTGCAACTTAGAAAGATCAACATTTTTCTCTAAAAAAGTTAATATGCTTGTTTTAATATTATGAGAACTGCCAGATTTAGGAGTGACAATGACCAAAATATATAGATCATAGTTCTGAAAGTAGAACAACATACTTTTCTCTTATGGTCTTTCTAGCTACCCTTTCTCCTTCTTTAACTCGATTTAAAGTCTTGTCTTTTCGACCTTCAAAGTATATCCCGAATTCCGATGAAGAATGTTTTTGCCTCATTTTTCCTTTTCAAGTTACTGCGGGTTTTTATTCTTCCTCTTCAGATGTTGATACGATCGACTTCTTTAGAAGAATCGTCTTTGGTAATTGCTCCCATATCTTTTAAAGCTGCATTTATAAGAATTGCTGCTGCTCTATCAGAAACATCAAGTTCTGTGGCAAAATTATGCTACATTTGGAAGCTCAAATCTCATTTGCGTAATTGAAGGAAGATCTTGACTTATTGTTTTTCGTTTCATATGGTTTATATTCATTATCTTTCATTTTCATCTGAAGAACTAGAATTCAAAATTTGTCTCATAATAGTGTATTAGCTGTTTTTTCTTCACTGTCTTGCAATTGAGCTTAATAACTTCTTTCTGCTGCCTTTTCTTTAAGTTGCAATCTTTTATTCAAGCGTTGCGCTTGCTTTAATGTCAATATTTCCAAGTACTATTCTTCAAAATGTTCTTTGATCCCTTAAAAAACTCTTTCAGCTACGGATACATTAATTTTACAAATACATATTAAAAAATCTTTGCATTTATATAATGAAATATAGAACAGATTTTTCTCTATTGATTCTCTAAATGATAAAACTTTATAGACAGAATTTAGTTTACCTTTTATTTTCAAAGTCTTCTTAATGTTACATTTTTTAACTGTATTTTCTTATCTTATGTAATATTTGATGGTTCGTTACAAAAGGAATTGAACTTTTATCCCATAAGCGTTTGATATATTTTATTAACGGCAAACACACATCAGTCGAACCAGGTTTCTGTTTTTCTCTTAAAAGTTCTTGTTGTATATATAAATAATATCTTATAACATCTGCATATGTTGGTAGCATATTATCTTTAAAGGTTTCAGGAGGCCAAACACTAAGAATAAGTCCTGATCGCGTCCGGGGCATTTATGCATGCCCTACGTAACACGAAATGATAACTAATTGAAACATACTGAACAAAAATAACACAAAAAATACATGACTTACATAACGAAAACTAAATGAAAAAGAATTTAGACGGAAAATACAACGTAGTCGTACTGACGTCAGCAAAAGCTGAGTATGAGCCAGCGTCATACATTGCGATATATATATATATATATATATATATATATATATATATATATATATATATATATATATATATATATATATATATATATATATATATATATATATATATATATATATATATATATATATATATATATATATATATATATATATATATATATATATATATATATATATATATATATATATATATATATATATATATATATATATATATATATATATATATATATATATATTCACTCCCAGTTAGGCTCTAGGAGCATGTCAGCGGGGCAAGCAATCGTCTCCATCTTGGCCTGTCGTAAAAAATTCCATCTCCCACTAGTTGTTCTATCGCTGTCAAGTGGTGTCGTCTTAATGAAATTTCAACCAACTCCATCATCCATCTTTTCCTGGGTTTTTCTCTCCCTCGGCCTCCACTTTCCCCTATCTCTTGCAACTCTACCCTCCGTTGTCCTCCACATGTCCCAACGATCTCGATCTTGTTGCATCTATCTTGTTGATGGTTGACTTTACTCAATTTTGAACTTATTTTATATTGTTCTCCTAACACCCTTCGCGGCTTCTCCCTCGGTAACGAATCAAAAACCTTTCTCAGGTCAATAAATGATATATATGCTTTCTTATCATATTCCGAAATCTTTTCTACCGTCTGTCTCAGAGCAAATATCATATCCACAGAACTTCGTTTTTTTCCTATTACCATACTGCTCCTTCCCTAACTTTTTTTCTACTATTATTCTTAGTCTCTTCTCCAATATTCGTTCCTACACCTTTGTAATGTGGTCCATTAGACTTATTCCTCCGTAATTTTACATTCTCCAGAAACTTTTTTTCCTTTAACAAATCTTCAAAATATTCCGTCCACCAACTATTGGCTTTTGCCAATCTGTAAATTTTCTTTTTATTTCTTCCCTCATCTACCACTATCTCTTCTCTCATTCTTCTTCCTTTGCTCTCCGCTTTACTCTCTCAGCCTCATTTCTAGTTTCTACAGAAGTTGTTCTGTTCTATTTTTCAACCATATTCTCCTTTTCTGAGTCTTTTCATTTATTGCTCTTTTTAGTTCATCATTCCATCATGTCGTCTGTCTTGTCCTTGACCCTCCAGCCCATTTCTTTCCCAAAACTCCCTCCGCCACTGCTTTCACTATTTCCTGCACTTCGATCGTGTCTCACCCCCCTCTCTCCTCCAGTCTTATCTCTATGTCTTCTTTGTATTCTCTTCCTTTGTCTTCTCTCCCCAGTTCTTCCACTTTTATCACGTTTCTCTTCTCCTTTGTCTGCAACTTTTCAGACAATTTTAGCATCTCGAACAAGCAATCTATGGTCTGAATCCAGTGATCAGGAGAGCTATTTCACGAAGCCTCAAAGAGTTTTTGTCTAAGGAAAAAAAAAGAGAGCTTAGAATGTTCAGTCAATAAGTCACATTGTTATTCAAGAGAAGAAAAATTATGAAATCAAAGAAAAAATATCTACAATTTTATTGAATAACATTTGAAAATAAAATAAATCAAATCCAAATTAATATTAAATAAATTGAAATAAAAGCAACAAAATTTCTTTCAGTTAATTTTAAATAAGAAAATGGGACATAAAACTAATTTGTGAAGGAAGAAATATTTACAAAAAGGTCTTTGAAATAATTTTGAAATACAAACTACAATAAATAGCTTAATAGGATCACGTTTTCTCTTAAACAAAATATGTTTTTGACTGACTTAATCATTTCCTGTTACCGCTTCTGTATAATTATTTTTAAGTGTTAATTGTCAGCAAACTTTGGGTCAGAGGGTGTCACTAATTCTGGATTCTTTTTACATTTACATCACTAATCTAAAAATTCCCAAGTTTCTTCTGACAACTTGGTTCTTCTTCAAAACTTTGTGAATTAACATTCTAAACACCATTTTCAAATTTTTCTTACATTTAAACTGCTTCTTGTATCTTACTTTTATTTGTTTTGTATTTCTTGATCTAGTTCTATAATCAGATCTACTTTCTCAACAATTTCCATGTAGATTAATCAAGACTAGATTTTCCTCAGTTGCTTTAATTTTTATTGTTCATATCTTAAAATTTATTGATCTTAGAGTGTATCCCTTGAGAATTTCGTAACTTTTTTGACTGACCGATACTCATTAAAGTCATTTCGTTCATTCTCTTGCCTAGAATTTGTTTTTTCTTTCAGTCGTATCAATAAATAATAGTCTTCTACATTCCACTTTTTTATATCATTTATATCTAGAAAAATTTTGCTTCCCTTTTCCTCCCCTTATTATATGTCCATTATCACAGTACATTCTGAGCACAATAACCGTGCACTTCTTGTATTATGCACAATATTCGGTCCATTGTTTAACGCTCACATTAGTATAACATTAGTTATTCTCCTGCAGGTTTGTAACACCAACATTTATCTCACTACCTCAATGTTACAAAGTAATTTTAAATAGATTATAATGGCTCAGTTTCAATTTTGTTATTACACATTTTACTTTTCTTAATTTCTTTCTTTTTGCCTCAATCAATTACTTCTTATAATAAAATTTCAATTATCCTTCCACCCCCCCCCCCACCCCCACCCGTCATCATAATGCAATACCATTTAAATTCTTTTTCTTTACCTTTGTTCTTTGTGACTCTTTCATTATTACTCTTTTATACCTTTACTCTTTTACCTTATTCAAGCATCACTTCTTTTAATGTCTTGCTTTAATGTGTTTTTTCAAGTCTTTCTTATAATTACTCTCATAGTTACACTCCGAACATTTAAATAATTTATCCTTTCTGTGAGTTTGCATATGCAGACTCATGTTTCTTTTGTAATTACTTTCAAATTTGCATTCAGAACATTTAAATAATTTTATATTTTCATGTGAAAGCAAATGAATTTTTAAGTTTCTTTTATAATTACATTCATAGTTACAGTGAGAACATTTGAATAATTTTATACTTCCGTGTATTAACATGTGATCTTTAAGTCTACCTTTCCCATTACATTTATAGTCACACTCAGGACAGGTAAGTAATTTAATATTTGTGTGTGTTAACATGTGCCTTTTTAAGACACATTTGCGAACACATTCAAAGTTGCACTCACCACATTTAAATAATTTAATATTGGTGTGTGTTAACATGTGCCTTTTTAAGTCTGTTTTAAGATTACATTCATAGTTACACACACCACATCTAAATAATTTAATATTTGTATGTGTTAACATGTGGATCCTCATGTTTGCTTTTTTATTACATTTATAGTCGCACTCAGAACATTTAAATAATTTAATATTTGCATGTGTTAACATATGAATCTTCATGCTGTTTTTTTTATTACATTCATAACTGCATTCAGCACATTTAAATAACTTTATACTATGATGTGTTAACACGTGCCTCTTCATGTTGCCTTTAAAATTACATTCAAAACTACACTCAGAACACTTAAATAATTTTTTATCTGAATGTATTAACAAGTGTTTCTTCATGTCATATTTATTATTACATTCATGGTTGCAAGCGTAACATTTGAATAGTTTTGTATTGGTATGGTTTAACATGTGAATCTTTAAATAAAATTTATAATTACATTCGTAGGAGCATTGAGAACATTTGAATAATTTTGTATTTCTGTGTCTTAACATGTGTTTCTTTAAACACCATTTATTATTACCTTCATAGCTGCAAAGAGAACATTTAAACTTTCTTTTACATTGTGACTTCAAATGAGTTTTAAATTCAACTTTGCTTTTAAAATCAATGTTACAATATTTACAACCTTTGGTTTTTCAATCCATTTTTTCTATTCTTTTTCCTCTCATTTCTTGAAACTTCATCTCCTTTTCTTGAAACACTTTTCACATTCAGTCTTCCTCCTCTGGGCTCAAGGCATGAACCATCAACAAAATTCTGAACAAAAAAGTATATATATATATATATATATATATATATATATATATATATATATATATATATATATATATATATATATATATATATATATATATATATATATATATATATATATATATATATATATATATAAGGTAATAATTAAAAAGTCTGCTAACACTCTCGCAGACTAAAAATTCATTAAACATCGAAGTTTAAAGTTTTCTATAGGGGAATCGAATCCGAGCCCAATTGCACAAAAGCATAGAGTTTTACCTCTACGCTACGCTGGTAGTCATTCTACAATGTCACATAGTATACCATTTTTCTTAAAGAATTTCACTTCAACCTTTTCTACTTCACTTTCCTTTTCGCTGAGTAAAAATTTTCAACAGCTTACACCAATAATAAATTGGCTTAGGGTCTGTATAATATTCTGTCTAAAAATTATACACGGAACTGTCTATTATTTTTGGTTGCTTACCTTTTCTTTTTTGGTCTTTGCCTTACTGTCTGTGTTTCTTTTTCCACTATATCAATAATGTCTGACTCAAACTCTTCCTAACTTACGTCATCAGTACTGGTTGTCAGTAAGACATATGAAACAGATGAATCTTTCATCTTTATAGCACTTTTTCCTTTTTTTTTTATTTTAGTTTGTTTAGAAGTAAAGGAGATTGGTTTGGGTGTTGTATTTAAATTCCTTTCTTTTGCAAACCCTGCTCTTTTCTTTTCATTATATCTTACAAACATTGTGTGTTAAAATTATTACCTAAATGTTTATAACCTTATTAGACTTGGGCTTTTCAACTGATTCTTTCCCTTGACTGTAAATTTTTCACTTCATTAACAAGAATATATGAAAATGAAACTTTAAATCCTTTTGAGGATCTTGATTGGTTATTCAAACACACTTTCAGTAGACCTATTAATACATTACTCTCCAAATAAATATCATTTGTTATTATCCCAGGAGAATAGTTCTGGCACTTATCACATGATCTATAACTAATGGCCAAGATGGCATTCCTTTCCGTTGTAAAGTATAAGGTTTTCTATTTCTAATTGGGGTCTTGACAAAGAGTTGTGGAAATCTTGATCAATTGCTCCCCAGTTTCACTTTTGCTTCTAATAATTTTCTTTTTGAGGATTACTTTTCCTTCAATTGAGTAGGATTTAGACAGATCTTCCACATGTTTAAAATATGAAATTGTGGTCAATTGTTAATTTCCTCTTTCTCTAAAGATTCTTCATTTATTATTACAAGTACTACGTCATGTTCCAATTGCCATCTGACATCCATGTTTTCTTTCGAAGATTCTTGTTCTCTTGAGTCGACGGAATTTGATTGTGGGCTCAAATCATTTGTTTCCATCATCAAGAAGGAATCACCAAATTCTAATTCAGGAATATCTATAAGATGTGATTCCTTGTAACATCTGATCAAGAATTGGATCATTTATTATTTCCATGGCATCCAGTCTGAAACTTCAATTGTCGAATCCAAAAAAAATCCTTCGAAGTGTTCTCGGAATTTGCATTTAAGTTAGAAGAATTCCTCTCTATCTAACTTTGCCCAATAAATTTTTTGAAACTGGGGTGAATATACACTGTGGCAAAGTTTTGCAACAGAAAGCGAAAAGATAGTAGAAGGGGGAATTTTTTCAGAAGTGTTTAAAGGTAATTAAATGATAGAGGATTTATATCAGGTGTTACACTAGTCTTAGATCCTATCATGATATTTTCATTGGTTACCAAGTTACTAGGATCCTAAACATTTTTTGATACCTCATGAAAACTTACTTGTTTTTCTCTAGATTAAACTCTACTTACCGATTGTAAATTCCGTAATTGTAAGAATCATCTTGTTTAATAGATTAGATCGTTCTTTAAAGTTGTCTGAATGGATGAACCCTTCAAATTCTTCTTCATCCTCAAAAGAAGATTCATCTTCCTCCATATCATGGTCGTTCTCAGACAATAACTCTGTTTCACCTATTTCTTCTGCTAATGTTTTGTTATCGCTAAGGTTATCACAATCATCATCATCTGCCTTCATCATCTGTCGGATGGGTAATAGATAGTAAGGGAGTAAGAATGAATGGGGGATTTCACAATGTTATTTAAATAATCTAAGTAAAACCAATGAAGGTTTGAGTTGTGTGTTTTTGAAGATATCGTAGTTGTATGGAAGGTTGTGTCAAGTAGAGATATGGAGGAACTGAGTTTTTGTCAATGAAAATGACCTTGATTTCTTTGCCCCAATTTGAAATACAGAAAAAATCAGGTTAGTTGCTCCAAGATCACCATTCTGGCATTTTTTTCTTTCATTTTTATTTTTTTTTTTTTTTTTTTGGCATACTAGCGATCAGAGATAAGATTAGAAGATTTGAGATCTTTCCAAATCTTATCAAGAAACTTTAGAGAGAACAGAGGTTGAATAAATGGGATGATGGCTGAGAGTGGGGTCTCTCTTTTTCAGCACAGGCTGAATGAGGGCATGTTTAAAGCAAGAAGAGAAGATTGAAGTAGAAAGACTGAGACGAATTATTTTAAGCTAAAAAGCACAAGTTTTGAGAACCACAGGAGGGAGACCATCAGGACAGTACACCTTCATAGTGTTAAGCTCAGAGAGAGAGAAGAAATGACATTTTTAGAAGAGATTACAATTTCAAGCATAAATCTCCTAAAGTTGAATTAGTGGCAAAAGTTTGCATGAAGAGTTCAGCTTTAAAAGAAGGTTAAACGTCAGCTGTGCTGAAAAAAGATACTAGAAGAGGGAAAGAAGAAGCAAAGATTGAGATGACATTTTTCAAAAAATGCCACAAAGAAAGTGAGGAAATGGAGCCAGAAAAATTACTGCATTTTGTACTGAGAAATGAGATTTTTGTGTTACGAAGAAGAACAGATTTTGCACGACTCAGGGATAAAATATAAATTGCAGGAGTTTCTGAAGTCAATTCCTGAGGGCAGTATTCCTAAAGCAAATAGCA